>LUCH01000520.1:10285-151117 GCA_013368495.1 Paragonimus heterotremus
TCCCCGCGCGAAATTCGTCACCTTGATTTTATAGCACAATTCACAACGGATATCGGACACATTGACGGAAACTCTAATGTGGTTGCCGATGCCTTCTCCAGACTGCATGCTAACGCTGTTTCTAGTCTGTATGACATAAGTCCCGAGAAAATCGCTGAGGCTCAAAGGTCAGATCCCGATTTTTCATCCTATTGCATCTCACCTTTCAAATGTTCCCCTAGGATGAAAACTGTACACGATTCAGCAGTAATTCAGAACAATGAATTGAAAATAGTCTTCCTGGTTTATAATCATTCTATCAGCTACTCAAGATAGCATTGTCACGGTGAGTGGCGCATCGGAAAGTTTAGGTTTGTTTCCACACTTGTCAGTAAACCAATCTGCCGTTTACTGCATACTACGTTTCTGGCATGAATAAGGCTAAGCAAACAATGACAGACACGTATTCATGTTATGAAATGTGTTCAGAACATGCACATCAAGGAAATATGGCCAAACAGAATGCTCCCGGTTTTCAGGTAACGTCAAAAGAAATGATGATCACCCCTGAATTACTCATCGTGGTATCAAGGCTATAAGTTTCAGCGTCAGTATTTCTCATATCCTTTTCTGTTATTGTTAGCTTCGACTTCAGATGAAATACACATCAACTACACTTGAAGTAATTAATCAACATGATAGGGCATTTCGCTACCCACATGAACCTATCCTTGTCCCACTTCCTGCCTAATCAACAGTAATTCAAACGGTGTGTTTAGCTCGAAGTTGAGGATCTACTGCCAAGTTCAGCTTGAGCACGTGGATTTAGTGAGACCTATGTCAGAGAGCCAGTCACTCCGATCTTTTGAATACCGACTAATTGCGATTGAGCCTGACAAACGTCTAAGGAAAGCAATTATACCGCTGAATATTTCAAACGAATACAGTTCATCCACGCCCGATGTGAGTACGTATTACCAGGTTCGTCAGAAATCCATTTAGAGTGTAAACTAGCACACAGGCTTGATCAGTCCAGAGGCATCTAGCCCAGATAGATTTCACTCTTTTTGTTGAAGGAATACATGGATTGCTTGGAAGTGTCATTGAAGAACTTTTGACAGAGGTACATAAAATAGGATTAAACAACTGACCATTTGAGGAGTTTGAGTATTACTCATGTTACACAAGACAGCTTAATAGGTACACACAGATTGAGAGCAGTTTTGTTGTCTTGAAAAATTATTAGTTGTCCTGAACGTTTCACATTTTCAGCCAATTAAATCAACTTCAATTTATTTATCAACCCTCCCTATCGACAACAGCTGTATTTATTTACAGAATGCTAAACAGACATGGTAAGGTTAGGCAATACAGTTTCCTGAATACAGTGGCGTCTCTGAGGCGTTGTGTATCAGCATTATGCTGTAGCCACTGTAGAGCAGGGGACGGAATACATTTTGTTTTAAATAGATCGAAGGGGAATTTTATGACGCTTCCAAAATACTACGCTGAATTATCGTGTCATCCGGTACTCTACACGACTGCAAGTTATTTCGTGGCACGATTAGTTCATCTCTCACATTTATCTTTTTGCGAACCCCTCCAAGTGAGGTATGTTGTTTTTGTGTAGAAATGTGCCAAAGGAATAACTTGAGTAGTAAATAGCAAGCCTAAGCTTTGCTACATGAATGAAAATCAATGGAATAGTCTGGAAGCCGTCTCTTAACGTCAACTTTAATAAACTAAACGTAACCCTCACTGTCTGAAAGGACGAAAGATTAGATATTTTTACTCAACCGACTCTTACTCACACTTGATCTCAAGTTTTTTTAAATGCACTATCTCTGCCACAGTGTACTGTTTATATCAGACGAAGATTGTGAAGTCTACCTTTTACTGTCTATCGCTCGAGATATCTAACAATTCCCTTAGGTTTATTCACAACTATTCGTCAGGATTTTTGTTACACAGTGACTTTACAGTTTCCCGTTCACAATCGTTGTAGGTCGACCACTGATTCTATATCCTTCCGTTCTGATTTGACTCGCAATGGTTCACACTGTTGTCCATTCCTTTACCGCATGTGACAGAATTGTCAACAGGCTTCCACGGTTAGTCACGACGTGCCCACCAAGTAATTGCCTCGTAGTGTTAGCAGTTTTAAACTTGGGTTTGTAAGCACTTCCGCTCATACTGATTCAGCTGTTTATCCTTTACATCCTCCTTCTGAAACGAACACATTAACTACACAGTCCATAAGCAGATAGAATTCCAGTACGTCCTATTTTGTCAAACCACAATTTTCAAGTAGTGTTTCTGGCTTCCAGATCGTAGTACTAATGTGTGCGTTCGCGGAATATTCACGCGCCCAGCATGAGTGAGCTAATACTTTGTTTTCAGTATTGCTAATTTTGAAGCTAAGATGAAAAATCAACCCTATTAAATAGGGTTTGTAAGATATGAGAAGGATGAGACTTGACCCTCAAAACCTCATTCACGAGCAGTCAATACTGGGGTGTAAACATGTTGTGAATAACTGGCCAACTACCAATCTGTATAGAGAACTTTCGTGCGACTTTCATCACCGCATTCCAATGACTGTACCCAACCCCACAAACAACGGCACTACTCAATCCACTGAACCGGATTGACCGTGTTCATCAAAGCAGCCCCGGCCAAAGATTTTGCAGTTGGCTACTAGTCGACGAAACAAACAGAACGCAGAGTAACTAACTATCTAATAACGTTGATCAGTCATCAATATTCTCATCAATTTTAACTTTGAGCCTACTATGTGTGCCCATTGAGTCGAGATGCGGTAAATCCTGATAATGACCCATGAAACTGCGGAGTAATAAACAAGCACAAATGTATAGCGAAGAAAAGGAAGGAAGAAAATAAACGACCGAAGACAGCCGAGGTCCACGAACCGGAAGAGTCAGAGTTTTCGAACACAGGGTCGCCAACCACTGCGAAAAAATTCCATGTTAGGCAGAGTTTACAACCAACGGTTTGGATGATTGTGAACTCTCCGATCAGGTAGACAGCACCTACCAACCTTGTTCACTGTAACGGTCAAGGCTTTCTTTGCCTGTGACCAAGTCATCACTTGGTCGCCTTGTGATTTCTTACAAGTAACAGTAGCCTTGTTGAACAATGCGTGATAGGGCACACGCTCCGTTGACAGGTGGAGTTCATGACCCAGCCAGCGAAGACCGTACGTTTATAGTAACGCGTTTATCAGTCGCAAGCTGGAATATTTTGGAAACACCGTGACATTGCTCACAAAGTTGACCCTTTTGATACTGGCTAACTGGTGAAAACATCTACGGTCGATTACCGAGAGTTTATGTGTATCTGGTTTGCGAATGCTCCAGGTCCCTAATCCATAAGACACACCTCAGCGCGCGCACACATTGTAAGCTGTGTGTTCAGCCGAAACGTGAAAGTCTTTGCAACGGCACAAGTGACGTAGGTTGGCAAAAGCAAGTGGCGCTTACTCCGGTGGGTTAAACGACCGACAATACAAGCAATAAAACAGACATAGTCAGCACCAACCTAATCTTGTGACAGTGCTTTACACCTTGAAGGTGTAAAGTGTACACCATACAGATCAGCCACAGCACTTATCTAATTCAGCGTGATCTGCATGCTGTCTGCAGAAGACCTAAGGAGGAGTGCTGTCCTCATATTTAGTATCAATCAGTTTACTACCTGGCTGAAGCTCCACTCCAAGATCCTCGGAACTCGTGGGTGCTCTTTCTAAAATATGACTCTACGAAATTGGAAAGTAGGAGATCAGACAGTCTTGACATGGAAAACGCCGAAGGTAACTATCTGGAAATGCGCACTGTGTGATCAGAGCGAGTATATAACGATTTTAACGAATTGGCTTACTTCACTGACACTTTTGCGATGCTGACAGCCCCAGAGAACGCGTTGGGCAACCTTATTCCTCATTCCAAATCACCATTTGAACATTTCACATTATGCACTAATTAACTCTGACATAGACAAGGATTGTAGAAGCTTTGGTGAGTGATAGACATAACACATTCCGTACCACATAAACTTTTATGTTTATGAGAACTAGTCCAGTTAAAATTTCACCAAACCTGGATTAGGTCCCAGAGACCAACATCTCAAACTTAGAAACAATGCTACTTCTCGGATAGCGGTTGCAAATTAACCAATTACAATACCTTTCAAATGGATGACTTTGTGATCACAGCTTATTAAACATAGAAATATGGCAGAACTTAATGAATATATAAATACACTATAAATAAGTTAATACCCGGCGTGTAAGTTTCGAGGCTTCAACTATACGAATTAAGAAATGACCACTTTTCAGTCGGTTGGTATAGACGATGAATTCATCAGAGGACCTTCAGTTTTTCAGACCATATTAGTGTTGTTGACCGGTTGGCAGCATACCCCACAGCAGTTCATCAGTTAGCAGAATCTAGTAAAACCACTAATCACATCTACGTGAGAAAATAGACGGAACGGGAGACTCCATTGAGGTTCGTGCAATGAGAAGGTTTAAACTCTCGGCTCAGTGTTAATAGTTATACATTCACAGATTTGCAGACGCTCTGAAGATCACATTGAATAACTCAACTGGGAATTGCAAACCCACTGAGAAATTGAAAAGTTAGTGTGGCAAAATGTCTTCGTCTTGATGTCGAACAGCCAAATGAAACAGAATGAACTAGGTAGAAATAAGTTGGCCTGTGGCTAAAGCGTTGCTTGTCCTCGTAATTTTATTCAATTAGAACGAATGTACGAATTGCGAACAAATGGTGTAGACATCTGGAGACAGATCGCCCACAAACGGTAAACATTCCAAGGCTAAACAATCACGCTGGGCTTCGATACAGACTGGTAAATACGGATGTACACAAAAGCTCAGCTTACAGTGCTAGACTTAGTTGTGTATGTGTATGTGTGTCCAGGTGTGTTTGCCTGTTTCGATTCCGGAGAGGAGAATCAAGCTGGATAACCCATATTGTGCCTGTTTTTGATGCACCAAAGATCGCTTGTGCGCGTCAGTTGTAGACCGGACAAAAGGCTTCGACAGCCGCACAAATGACAGTGAGAAAAGTTTGAACAGATAGGCGCTGTACTATGTCACTGCGAAGTGTTCCGGAAACGAACATAGAAAGGCATAACTATCTTTCAGTCTGTGTATTGCCGAACTAATGAGAAAGCCCGATCAGTACTGATTCAAGTCAGTACGACTAATCAAAGAGGATGTCAGTTAAAAACGCTAACAGAGGAAATTTTCAGTTGGAGTCAGATTGGTTTTCGGCCTACGTATGTATAACCTGATAATCTAGTAGTCGGCAAACTAGCCATCGTTTGGCCACAGTGAGACTTACAAAGTTGAAACTCTGACAGCAGTCATTGTTGTCTGTTCTGATCAAAATCAACGCAAGTGGAAAAATTATAGTAGTTGAATGCAGAACATTTCAAAACGCCGGCTCTTTTTCACTGCTACTTTCAATGACTCGGACTTAATTTCTAATTGTTTTTATCCAACAGACCAGACTTTACTCATTCTGAGACAGTGGGGTGTATTGTTTGATCATTTGTAACAGCTGTTCACCTATGACAGTGTACAACAATCGTGTGGTTGAGTTACCCTTTCACAAATTTCTGACTGATAACTAGCTCTAGGTCACCGTCTGTAAGGTCAGTCTGTTTTTATCATTTACCGTCGTATACTTCTTTGTTTCACCCTGTTCTCTCCACAACTGAGTCTTCATTGTTATTGAAAGTAGTGTTAGCCAATCGTCTGGATTCAAATCAATCTTTCAATATCAACTTAAATAAACTCTATTCCTGTAAATCACAATAAGGCATTTGATGTTCATGACTTTTTCTGCTGCTTTGGTACTACCATCCTCCCTCTCTTTGCCACCCTCAGACGTAAATGGCACACTAATCAAAATATCGTTCACCAGACTAATAGCTCCTATTATTTCAACAAGGAATGAAGTTTTATCGGAGGAGGGTCATGATTGGAATTTAACAGGACAATTACTGTCTGCTAAAAAGATGACCAGATAGATTCAGCACAACACACAAGTGAGTGTAGCTGACAGTCAGCATTGAAAATTCGGCCGTATATAATCTGAGTTCAGTGAAGTATTGATCAAAACAGTTGCCTCATGAAAGTGTGACTGACGTTTAAGACCAGGTCGTAGCGAGGATACGCACTCCCAAAGAGCTCTAATAAGAACAAAACCCCAGTCTAAAACTCCTGTTCAACGAGGGCTGACAGGAAAGCCGATCGAGATGCGACGGCCGTGAACACTTGTGAGTGGTGTTCAGCCAGTGTCGATTAAAATCCTCTACAACTCGTTGGCAAATAAAACTTTATCACTCATCGGAGAGCGAAGTTATATTTCCTAAACGAAGCTTGTTTCTACTGGAGAATTCTTTTGTCGTGTGCGATCGTGTACAACAGCAACTGATAGGTCTGACCACTGAAGTAGATAACTGAGAGCAAGAGGCAGTGTTCTCGATCTGTGACTAGATAACATATGCTCGATCTGATACTTACTGTTATAAGGAATATATGATAATCGTTCACATAAACATTAGAGGTAGGCCACAGTTTATGCTACCTGTGCATTTCCATTCGCCTCACTCTAGTATGAATCGGTATACCGATGGGTGAGCATACATTTGTCACTCTGGCGTCCCATATTTGCAAAGCAAAAGCTTAGCTTACTCATCTCCTCTGGGCTACTCAATGACCTATTGTATAAATACCAAACACCATGGTTAGGGGAGTTGAATAAATCTGTCAGGTACCGCCAAAAATTTGCAGGAAAGTTCACAAACCGCATTCACCGTCGGGTGTCGCCGAACAGTTGGAAGCGATTACTGACGATTAGTCCGGGAGTTGGTTGATCTAACTTGAATATCATTGACAGTTAACTGCAGCTTTCACAGACGGTTGGATATTCCAGCTGGCCACTTCCGAAATAAAGACTATACTCGAGCTTCGATTTTGTTAGAGCTCGTCAGTGGTGCAGATACTTGCAACGGTCACGACTTGAACTCCGGTCATGTCATGAAACGACCGTGTAATCCAGTGTGATGTTTACCACTCGACCGAATCTAATTGACAATGTTCAAGTTGAAACCGAACGAGAATTCACGCGCTCAGATGACAGTGGGGCAAGTATTATGCAAGCGACATTCTACAAACTGTTTGGAAATTTGAACGGTTGGCTAACCGACTAGCTGTTAGAAATTAAACATCTTCCAGTTTGATGCAGACTAACATTCTTGTTAACCTTTTCTATGTGCTGATATTAAGATTAACGCAGCTTCTGGCTGTTTGAGTTTGTATGTCTTTGTTCTATTAACAGCCAGCGAGTAATTTTAGGCACAACTTGTCTCGTGCTAATTTGAACATATTGTCCTATCGTGTTTTAACAGCACACACACCTCTTTTCCAGTCGTGCTTATTAAAACCTCTTGGTATTCTTGCGTCCACTGTCAAGAACTTTCAGGAACAAATACCACATGAAAACTGCCATAACAACATTTGATGCATATTGTGATATCTTTGTGACCAGCTTGTTGGATTCGATTCGTGGAGACACATGGGGTAAGCGCGAGACAGCTGCTTTCGATAGGTCGAATGAGTCACGGTGACCACTGCACGTTTTAGGAGACATGATGACCACCAGATACATTCGAGCTTTCGTGCTGTGCTCGTATCGAGATGCACACATCAAGATGACCGTGTGACCCAGTTAGTATGACATGTGGGTGTGTATCTGAACTTGACATTGTTGTAGGAAAGTACTAATTTTGTATCACCACAACTGGAAATAATCCGAGGCAACCGATCGATTGTCAATCAAGACAGCGAGACTATGTAGGATACACCCTGTCAAAATAAGACGGGCTGGTTTACATTAGAAACCAGACCTTTTGTTTTCAAGCCGTCCAGACTACAGAGAAACCTGTCGGAAAATTTCCATAAGATTAGAAGTAACGATGTGAGGAAACAATTGTTTTCGATAAATCTTACTGTCTTATCAAGATATCATGAGACAAGCCGCATAAATCCGGGAAGTGAAGGTTAACGAATGGCAATAAGCCACTTCTAGAATATGCAAAATAATTCGTTTTTGCGGTTTATCTTATGACATGTTTTAATGAGACTTATGTAATTGCACGAAAATTCTCATTGTGTTCACGAAAAATACTGTGTGGCGAACAAGCTCGTTCTCAATGAATCATCATCAGGCTAAACACATCACATTTATACCACGAATTTTACAGGGGAATCTTTAAGGGGGGGGTAAACGGGGAACAGGTGGTTAATGAGGTAAGTCAGATCAATGTCACGCTGCGATCAAGTACCCACGGCCATGGCCATGCCATGACCAACCCCACACCCCGTTGGCCTGTCAAGACCAACGGTTCAAGTGGGTACTTGATCGCAGCGTGACATTGAACTGACTGGCTTATAATTTTCAACCTTTCTTAGTAATGTTTTCTTCTAGGATATTCCACGTCACTGTTGAGGCCAGCGACGGTCCGATCCACAGAACCTTTTGGTCAGGATCATGGCTGTTATGATGATGATGACTCGCTTATGTAATTTTACTGACTTGAGAAAGAACCATCGTGAAGAAGTGTTAATCACATCGTTATGCTTGTTTCAATGCAAGATAGCTTTGCTACTTGTAGATACTAAGCAGAAATACACGAATCGTGTTTACTTAAAAAAAGCCCCGGATGCGTTTTAAAGCCTGGTTAGTCATTTACCAAGAGGTAGAAACACTAGACAAAACTCAGCGTGTACGCGTCGATCGTAACTACCACGCTTCCAACTGTACAGATTTCGTTTACTCTACCTCCAAATGTTCACAGTACCAAACCTTTTAGTACATTAACGTCAGTCAAGTCTTCTCCGAAGTCCGACTCTCTGGCATCTCAATCTGGCGTTTAGTGTTTACGAACATTCACTAATTTTCCTCAGACATCTTGCCTAATGCTATAAATGTTCGCAGATTGAATATACCGCTCTCCTCCCGCGTTTCCTGGATTTTTGGTTGGAGATTTCGGTTCACTGATTATGAAAGAGTTGGTGGCATCTGATACCGTCTACTGTTTGGTTCCAATGAACTGTCTCCAATGCACTCCTACTTTCATATACACAGAATATACTCAATTCCCTTCTATCTTACGAACTCGTCCAATCACTTTGGTAAACTATTTGTAAAAGGGTGTCACTCCTTTTCATTCAGTCACAATGTGTAAACAGTGATTAGTTGCAACTAAAACTGAATAGAGACTGTTCACTCAATTCGTGACTAGTTTTCGTCCTTCTAAGTGAAACGGTTTTATGATTAATGCATACAAAACCGTCAACGTAATGCTATACAGACAAACAGATAAAAAGTTGTACGAGAAAAGTAAGATGTCTGCTTCGGGGACTGCTGATTCTAGTCGAAATTATTGAGAAGTACAATTGGATTGGTACAAGTGATATAGATGGTGCAGTGCCAGTACTTCCGCCGGGAGGTTGGAACCCTCTAGTCGTCACATCCTCGCTAGGTCATCAAGATACGGGCGACTGCCCAATCAACATCTATTTCAGCTGTTCCCATGCTTACATCTCGTTGATTATAGGTTCTGTGTGTATGTGTCCTAGCGTTGATTAGAGTAAGTACTAGTCAGGCATTTCACAGACTAGTAAATGCAGCTTATCGTGAAATGACATCGTAAACTCTTGCTTGAACTTTTCCATTCGTTTATGTTGCACTGCCTCATTTAATTTTTACGCCCTCGTATTATTGACTGGTACTTTTTGACGGACATTTTTCGTGCACGGAGTTCACGACATTGTGTAGTTTACTGACCATTAATTGCTTATATACAGAACCAGTTTGCTCCGAGTAAACCTCTATCATTCCGTCTTGTTCTGCTCGAATCCAGAGATTCACAGCTGCCACGATAGATTTGGATCCTGATAGCTTCCGCAGGAACAGTTACAGGATAGTTTAACCTGATTGCGTTCTTGATGTCGAATGGAAATTCTCATTCGTTGTTCAAACGACATGCGTCTCTGTAGTGTGAGTTCTGTCTACTTCCTTGAAGATATGAAAGTTTCCTCACTAAATTTATGGCGGACGATTGAGGTGACAACCGGATGGTTAAACCATCGACAGCACGTCCAGGGGAAACCAAAAGTCGTGATTTAAAACCGTTTTCCAAGTAGCGCCAGAATAATCGTAGTGCTCATGAACTCAATCTAAACGTTAAGAGAAATGTTAGGCTTCGTAGATTATAACACACACTATTCAATGGTCACTACGACTATTCTTAACTCATCGGTCGTTGGCAGTTACAAGAAACCGTCGTACTTGGTAATTGTCTTTGCCGCCTTCATACCGTTTTTTCGACAGACCTGATTACCACTATTCCCAAGTCTAACAACAGTGTACTGAACGTATAAGACAATTAGACCCCAGAGGAAAAACATAAAAGTGGACAGACTGATTAATGTGGGGGTATTACTCGACTATGTTTTGAGAGTTATTCGCGTTAGCACGAGATTTTCATCTGACATCTCGAAGGCAAAAGTCACACATATCTGTTGGATCACTCCCATCTCAGCAGAAACAGAGTACTTGGGAAAGATACGATGGCTCTGTCAGTCCGGTCCAAATCGGGCGGATTCATTCCGTTCTACTTTGTTCATCAGATGACTGTTCCCTTTACACCTTAGATACTGGCTGTGTTGAGAAAAGTATACATTCGATTAACACAAACAGATATGCTCCGCATTCCCCAATTTGTCTACTGGTCTTCGGAAAATTCCGCTCCACCTCCTATTTTAACCTGACCCAGTCAAAATACGTCGTTCACTAGTCTAAATGTGAAAACATAGACGGGAAGACAATTTTTGTTGCCAAAGCAACGCCACGTATACACCCACAATTACGGCTGCCGTAAGAAGTAGAACATCTAAGACCACCGGAAGTAGTATGTAGTAACTCTACAAAATCTCTTATTTCGTCACATTCTCCAATCTTGTGTACTCACTTTTGTTCGTGTGTGTGCGTGCGTGTGTACATTCAACTTCACACTTTGATAAACTAGTGGTTTGAGCAGAATAAAATCTAGTGCCCGCTGTTTACAGAAAACGGTTTGATGCGGTCGTGACCGGGTGGACGTGTAGTTGTGAGTATATTGGAAAGCCCTCACACGTGTCAGTATGCGCTGTTAGGACGATTTGGTAGACTTCGCTTGATGTAACATTGTTATTAGTAGATTACGTAAGTTTCGAGAGCCAACCATAATTTGTAATGAATTGTGATTGCGCTTGAATATAGCGGAATATCAAATGTAGGGTTGTTCGTACTGGCAGGCAACAGCTTAAGACTCAGTTATTCTTAGGTTGAAGAATACACTTAAAATGATATGTTCACATACCAGTGCAATGCTAATTGCAAACGTGATTCACTTTGTGAAAAAACATTAATGAACACACTATACTAGCGAAAAAGATTGGTTTTTGCACCAAGACTTTTGCGAGTGTTGCGAACTGAACCAGCCAGTTGTTTCTCGAATATTAACGTCTACCTGTGGTGATAACTGTATGATCGCAGTCCGGCAGCGTTCAGTGTTTGATGCGTAACTAATTGCACTGCCATCCAATAAACTTGCACTGGTGATTAGTGAAAGAATTCAAGTATGTTTACATTTCGACTACAAATCTTGCGTTCTATAGTATGTCAGTGGTGAAATTTGTCAGGCCATTGACTCCTGCAGACTGATCTATAAACAATTAACCATTCATCTGATCGTGTGCTATAGTACAAAGATGTAGAAAACACAACCAACCCTGTTCATTCATCCGTGATCAGTCCATTGTCTAGTCTAACCATTGACTGATGGTGAAAACATGATTGTAATGCTAACGATCCAATTTGGATTGTTCCCCTGCCTGTAGAAACTATCACACTCGGTGCCTGTTTCATGGCATGTTATATGAAATTGACCAAGCGGACAACCTACCAGAGAAGCGTAACCCACTGGACTTTATACATCTTGATTGATAAATATATGCTTATCGTTTTAAACTGATCATTGATAGAACAAGTTTTCCACTGAGTAGGATGGGCACATACCAACTAATAGTGCTCCCGTACATATGTATTTGCATCATTTATACACAGGTGTAAATTTGCATGCCGTTTTCTCACTTCATCCAGAAAAGTGATAGTCTTTTGTCGAGTACGGTGATCTGTTAGCGTGTTTTGGAAAACTGTTTCTATTTTGTACTACTGAAAACAGTATATAAACAGAACATAATGCATTATATCTAAGACGGATGAATATGGTGAGAAACGAACGGATTGTGGGATTGACAGATACACAACTGGTGGGTGAACGGATAGATGGACTGGCGGAAGGAAACAGACACGGAACGTGAGTGCGTCAGTGGATGTATGTGTGTGGTACGTTGTACGCCTATATGTATGTATGTATGTCTTTACGTGTGTAGATATATATGCCCTGATCTTCTTATGTTACCTTGTCGTGGTGGCTAGGCTTGTGTGCTGTATTGATCCGGAGAGCTATACTGACTAGGACGTTGGCCCTTCCATATTCAGCCACACTAGATAAACCAAAGGGAAGCAACCAGACTAAACCCAGTGAAGTTCATAGGTTTGTATGTCGCAGTGCTGACTGTTTAAACGGTAAGGCACGGACCTTTGAGCGTATGGCATGAATATAGTTTTAATTGCAACACTACTGTCATTCGCATATTAAATATGGGAGCTAAGAAGGAGTTCGTTCAAACAAACAGAATTTCGACCACTCAGCTACTGAACGGGACTGCCGGCATATCGGTGTCGTCCGAAATTCCGCACTGATTCACATAAGCTCGATGCAGCTCACAATTTGACGATGAGCGAACCTCAGAGGATCGCACCTCAAATCATGTCCATAGGCATGCGACTAGATCGAGGTAAGCCTTATTGTTTATGATACCATTATATATCATACCAACGAATTAATGTCCACCACAATCCATTAGACACAGATAAATGGTCTAGCGTTGGATCTGGGTGATTTCAGCCTACTGGTTGAGCGCGCCCCAGTAACTTGAAAAGAAGTGCTCGAATCCCAGTGTATTGGTGAAGTCAGTGAGGATGGTGTTTGTCCAGTGTGCCCCTCCCCGAGTTGACAATCAAAAACACCTGACTCCAGCTGGATGTGATAGATGTCACCACCTAGACTCACACACGAATAGGTCAGTATTACTGACTTAGACATGTGCTCACGCGAAAGTGTAGCATTTGCGAAGTACGTGTCAGGAATCTTGGGCTGATATGAGCCAAATTACTTATTTATTTTTTATTATTATTGTAGATCATCTAGACAGCAGCGGACACCGGGTCAGAAGCTAGGAGGTACAAAGACAAGGACTTTGTTCCAGTATTCAGTTGCCGTTGGTTGAAAGGATACCTTTCTACCCACCATTCCTGATGATATGTGGGAAAGTCTCTAACTGATAGTTGCAGCAGCCATAAAAATGATTGCAATCTAAAGTCATAATCTCCCGAAGTGGTTCGATAGCGTCAATGCAGTTGGTCCGAGCTAGCTACAGGAGAAGAAACGTTTGTTTTTCTCGCGAGAGACCCAAGAGGTGATGATAGAAAAGTCATATTCTAGAGTGACCATCGTCGACTCGCCGACAGGTTTCGCGGAAGACGAATGGTGGTAAAAACAAGATGAGTTGGTACAGGACTATATTGTCCGTCCACAACACAAAATGTTTTGATGTTTATCTAAAGCGATTCCTGACCCGTCCACCCAGTCTACTATGATGCTGATTGACCGTGAGTCTGAATTTTTGTGCACATAACCGCAGGGCCGTATAAAAGACTGACACAAACACTATGATATTTTCCTAAACAGGCCGGCTATCCGTGACTGGGTGACAGCGAACGGCCGGTCGGTAGGTTTGAAAGAGGCAATTACTCTTATCCAGGATTTAGCAGAAGTGCGAGAGGCTATCAAACAACAAACAAATGAAGAGGCTGCAGTTGAAGGTGAGCAGCCTGGAGATATTTTATAGACGGGCGGTCCAGTTTTAGGAGGCACTTTTCTCCTGTAGGTGCCCCAATCTGATAGCCTGATACTGTCCCTCAAAAACTCAAAGATGCCCTAATCTTACCTTTGTCTAAAAGTATGCAGAGTAAGCAGAGTGTCGACAGTCATCACAGCATCAGCGTCCCGATTTGTGCTGGAAAATTTCTAGCATGAATTCTGCTCAGCCAACCCAATGCCGGATCTTTGGAGACCAGTACTCCCTGGGAGCAACAGGAATTCCAGACAGGTCGCAGTACGTTTGGCATAGTGTCCGCTGCTCGACATATCCAGAGTAAATACATAGAGAGATGGATGGATCGATAAATGAGCAGACGGACGGTGGATGGACAAACTGGTGATAAGATAGACGGATGGGTTGATTGAGAAGTGGATAGGTACCTTGCTGGGTCCGTGGGTGGGTAATCGGATAGCTGTCTGCCAGAATGTGCGAATGGTTGAGTACAGGGAGTGAACTGCTTGGTGGTAGAGTGGATTACTGATTAAGTATTTATGTATGGATGTGTGTATTGCTGATAACATGGACAAGCAGAGAGCTGAAGTCATGGATCAGTGTGTTGATAAAGATATAGATTGCTGAATGGTTGAGTGTGAGAATGACTGAGTAGTTGGTTAAGTTTGGATGCGTGCGCATACCACTGATACCATCACCTATGAATTCAAACTGCACAACTAATGTTTTCCCAGGTTGTCCAGTGTGTTCACCTTAGCTAACCAGCCACGAGAGACATGATAGATTGACGGCTATAAATAAGAAAACTTTAACGGACATATATATCCCAGCGTTAATTTTTTTATACAGTAGTTTGGATGATCATCTATAAGCTCCTGAAAACGTGACATCGATTGTTAAGTTCAGCTGACTGTCACCGTAGCAACAGGAAACTACACGAGTGCGTCACGTAAAGCAGTGGTCGATTCAACACATTCTAATGGCGAATAACACCGTCACGCATAGGCCCACAGGGTCACCATTAGCACACACACACAAGGACAAACGTTGTGGCACTAAGTCAGAAGCAGTTTCTAATGGCAACCAGACGATGATCCTCAGGCGGTCGAGTTTCGATCACAGTGTAGATATATTCATTTGCCATTAAATTGGTCCGATTGACTGAAAAGGAGTTTTTCAACAAAAACAACCAAACACGTTTGTGCAAACGAACATCGAGGTGATTGTGGGAGCCTGTGTGAGTCCCTGTAAGCGGGAATTTACATAACAGGTGTGCTTGCGACCAGTTTAAGGGGAACAGCCGCATTGTCACTCGAGCAAATCGTGAGTCGGTAAAGAATGCACTTGTCTGTTTCGGAACCTGATCGGTATGCACTACAGAATTTGGCAAGCTACAGATTGGACACCAACTGTGGTCCACCTACGCGTATAGCGTAGGCAACTACAGGTGTATTTTCGATCAATACCGATAGTGCGACAGATGGTAAGGTGACCATGTGAAACAGATTAAAATAGGCGCCTAAATTAAGTGGTTACATAATTTGCCCGGAAAAACCTGCATTGTGTCGAACTAGAATTGTATGTGTTCCATTACGACTAGTAAGACGCATAATGGTAACGTCATGCGTTGACCATATGTTGTGTTCTCAGAATGTCAAACCACAATTTAAAATTGTGGTCAAAACTCGTGACAGTTTTGCTGAGACAGTTAGTATAGACAGATTTACAGGTGCCGTCTGAAGCATCCCAAATAAGCCCAAGACTGGTAAACAATTTTACAAAAATTTCACTAATTCTAGGTCTTGAAAAAAACTGAGTAGATTCCGGGTTTTTTCATATCCATGAACTGTTTGACAAGCAAACGGAAAACCGGAAAATCGGAGACAGATGCTGCTTAAGTGAAGTTTACGGGACACTTGTGAACGTAATAAGTTTTTCTGTTTTTCACAGCGTTCATTAAGATTGACCGTACCACAACTCTTGGTTTATGAGGTTTGGTTAGCACTTCAGTTGTTATTAGGTTAATGGGAATCAGTATTTGGTTTGTTCGTTCTCACTCTGTAAAGTGAACAGAGTCATTGAGGTGAAAGAACGGCACCAGTTGCTACCAGAATAATGTGTTTCGTGGCATTGTTACTCGGTAACGTAAAGCTCACTCATAACACTATACGCGACCACAAATTTAGCACTCATTTACACGTACACACAATCGAGCATAGGACATTTAACCACGGTACTTTAAACCAGGAACTCTTAACCGTTAGACGGTGGGTTCGGTGAGCTGACTGACAAGGAGAGAGGCAAATATACCTCAATATAGTCTACTTATAACATACCTTGGCAAGCACGATCTATCCTTCAGTCACACACCGCCGCGCCTGTATCCACATTGATGACTTCGTTTTTGAACACGATAAATGCTTCCAAACGGCTACACATTTTGGGAATGCACGAACCGCGCTTTGTCATCATGATCACATTGGAAATGTTAGCAAGCCACATGTACGAAACGGGCTTGTGGACTTATCTTATTGCCTTTTAAAACGATCGCGCTAGTCCCATCTCAGCAACGCCTGGACTAAAACACGTATAAGAACAACCGGTCACTTCTCCATGCAACTGCCAGATTAGTGACTGGTTTTTGTAATCACGTATGAATACTGTTGTAAGTTTTATCGGCCTAGATACCAGAATGTTTACAGTTCAATATACTCACTTTCCAGTTCATAACCACTGGAAAGTTTCATGTCCCATTGGGAAAGGTAGATGGAGGTAGGATCCTGCGACCATCGCATTATCAGCCGACGGTGATACTAACTCAACCAGCCTACCTAAACATGACCAGTATTAAAGAAAAGAAGGTCACGCTTTCTGATCAGTGTTAGGTTAATCGTCGATTCAACCTAATGTGGATTATAGAGTGTTTGTCTGACGTCATGAAAATGTTGGTGTTTAGGCGTGCGGAATACTAAAAGTTTATGAGGAACTAGTACAGCACGAACTGTTCAGCAGGGTTTATTAGTGACCATGGAGTTAACAGTTAGTGAACCGTCCAAACAACGTAATTTCACCAGAAAAAAAGGTTTGCCTCATGGGGGTATGAATATAGACAGGCAGAAAGCAGGTCTTGCAGAAAGCAGGTCTCTGTTACACAGTGTTCTTTGTCAAAAACACATCAGTGGGGACGCACATGAAGATGAACTTAGTGAACAGTTACATAAGTAACATGTTGTAAAGTATCGCAACGATAACCGGGAGGAAAACTGAAGGACAGAGATGTTTCATTTTTTCCTATAAGTCCGACAAATTAATTCATCTCGTTAGATGAGTCTCCTTTTTCCCAAAGCCAAGTATTTTACATTCTAACCTGTACCCCTTATGGACTCAACATGTGTAGACAAAAACAAATGAAATTTCAGGGCCATCACTCGGAAAGAAACAAATATTAGACATTTCTCACTGCTTTTCCTCCAATGTTGATGATCTGTAACATAGATGAACTTGTCAGAATGAATTGCGAGTTGCAAGGTGTGTATTGTTGTGCATTTTCAACTGCTGCTGGTTATGTCTTTTGTAAATTTGCTGATTTAATTTCAACTTGATCTTCGCAGTCCATTGGGGGAAAGGAGGTAGAAAGTTACCATCTATCTCAATCAGTCATTCACAGGAGGTGCTTGTAACACCTAATTGACAAGAGGTCATTGATATTTCGTATGTGTTCTCAAGATCCATAATTTTTATACTGTTGCACGACAACAAAGATGTACCCATGATAATTATTTATCTCTAAGTAATTCATTTTTGCTGTAATTTTGTATGATGATATTTGTAAGGTAAAACTACACCTACGTCTCTAAGTCCCCTCTATGGCAATAAACGTCTTTATTGATTGAGTATTCATTTTGAGTTAGCGTTAACAGGACAGTGGGAATATGATTCCAGTTATCCGGACCATGATAAAAGTGATTAGAATAGAGTTGAACTAGAGATTGTACGACAGATAAAACGGTAATACGTTTTCCGCCATATGTATTTGCGACTGTTTTATACGGGAAAAATGCTATGTACTTTAGTTGAGTGTGAAAGGCATACTATTTTGTTTTACTATGCCTAGTTAGATAAACCGTCAATTTTTAAATTTGTAATGTACTTTGTATGTAAACCTTCACTGGTTCTCTGAGCGACATCCCGGGTAGCAAGGATGGCGACGGTGATTCACAGGGGTGGGCCGTAAAAAATTGGCATCACTCTCACTCTCACCTAATGGGAAAACGATTCGACCAACAAATCCAGATGCAACGCAGACTGACCTAGCCACTGCAAATCCCACGTGACCTCTGTTACTTTGTTACTGTGATTATGATTACAACACTCCTGAGGAAGTCCATCCGGGGTGGTTGAAATGTAGGGTGTTATAACTTGCTCATAATGTTGTGTTATTATCGATCAGTTTACCATGAACAGACTCACCTTTCCATAATGACTGAAGTATTCACTGAGTTCCTCATTTGTGGTTTGGGTCGCTACTCCTCCGATGAAAACCCGCTTTGTTCTGGTGGGTAGCTGGTGATATAAGAGGTGAAACAGAAAATCTAGTTATTGAAGGACTATGAAATGATGCACAAAATCATTCGCAACTTGGTCTTAGTAACAGTGAACACAGTTCGCTGTCTGACTCATTTTCCACATATCTTCGATTAACCACAACCGTATTGGCAGTGGGTAGACAGCATAAACCGGAAAATGTGTTCGTGTACTTATTTCAGATAATGTTATATATACATCTCACATCGCAGTGAGCAGTTTACGAAATCTACTCATGGTCTTAAATGATATTCGCGGCTTTCTTTATTATACCTCAGTAAATCTTGTCCACAAACTCTCGGCTGAAGAGTGGGAGGGTTATCGAATTGCTTCGACTAATCGCGATCTCACAATAATCCAGGTCATAGAATATTCTGGTCATGTGATCACCAGCCTGAGAGACTGATGGTGTCTATCGGGACTAACTTGCTAGTAAATACCCTTATTTATTCAGGCTAGGTCGTCATTGAACCACCTCACACACTTCGAAAATGGTGAACTACATCAGCAAGGGACGCTTGTCGTGACATTATCAATATATAGCCAAGTTATTTAATTCCACCAACACCTCGAGAGTGAACAGTCGTATCAGTCAACAGTTGTCCAGCCTCATAACAGGTCATTCGATGTTATCTGAAGTGAAGTAATAAGCCTAGACATCATTGGTCGTACAGTTGCAAACTGGTTTTGTTTTACATCTTGAGAACCTATGTTTCATAGCCAGCTCTGTGACGATCTGATGATATACCAATCTCTTAAGGCTTATCTAGATGACCCTCTATCGCTGAACAGTAAAAACAGGAATCCCAAACATACAAAACGTTACTAGTATAAAAGCTATTTGACAGAAGCTTCCGGGCTCATTTACTGAAAAGACAGTGTGACAAAACTGATTGCCCTACATATTCATTACGGCATTAGAATTAACAACCTAGAGTTATTCGAGGTCTGCGAAAATTGTGGTGTCCAGTAGTCGGTGAATCACCCTTCGCAAGTGTGCCCAAACAGATCAAAGAAAACTGACGAGTAGTCGGGGATTTGGTTAATTTCAACTTGAACACCACCCACAATCGATCGCAGTTTCTGCACTCCCATAGATTTCCCAGATGGACCCTTTCGAAAAACCACTAGACTCGAGTTTCGCTTTTATTAGAGCTCGTCAGTAGCGCGTATCCTTTGCACGATGGGGACTAGAACTCCGGTCACGCTGTTCATGAGGCAACCGCGTTGAACACTGCGCCATTCACCTCACATTAGACACGACCGAATTATCATACGTGAACACTCAACCACTTTTGCTTGTGAATAATGATCAGGTTGCCCGATCGTGTCGATAGGAGACACAGTTACTGTCTGTTAACTCCAATCGATAGCCCAGCGATTAGGACTTCCTAGACAGGTCGAAATCTCCGATCGCATTAAACTTGCTAGACGATGTTCCATTAGACAATGTGGTCAGCAGTTCACATAGTATATTGTATTCACACCCAACAGTTGCTATGACCAAAGGACACACTACTGGTCCATTCAAACTGTAATGGATGACACCATGATGTAATGATGGGCGGAACTCCAAACCACTTATCATTAACGTGGCAAGAATATGCACCACTGACGGGCTCCAATGAGAGCGAAACTCGAGTCTGGTGCTTTTTTCGAAAGGGGCCAATTGGAAAGTCTATGTGAGTGCAAAAGATGCGATCAATTGTGGGTGATGTTCAACTTGACCTCTAGGATAATTAGTCGAGATTGCCAATCTATCTGGTAAATCCCAATGATGATCACGATCTTATAATACCATTGATTGAAACTAACATAGCAACAGGAAATTTGTAGGAGCACTTCCCGCTAATGTCAAAATTACAAGTCGGAAAGCTTAGTACCAACAGTGGACCTATATATTAGGGCCTTTTTTGTAGCAGTTGTGGACGTGTCACACTTGGCTGCATGTGAGAGGGCATGTTGCACAGCAGCAAACGGCATGAGATAGGGGAGGCTGAGAGTTTGCCTGCTGTTTCAAGTGGAGAGCTGAATTCACCAAAGTTAGGCATATCAGTTATTCCGAGCTTTAGGATGACACTTGTTAAGAGCCAGGTTCTCCAGAAACCAAGTCATGATCTATGTAAATAAACTGAAGTTTAGCATGACCCAGTCCAAGTTCGAAAACTGATTGTATCTAGCACATAACTACAATTATCGTGTGGGAAATTCGACCGTATGGGGCAATAGTTCCAGCATGAACCATGGAAACCTCAGGGAGAATGGTGTCCAGATGCGTAACACAACGGTAACTAAGGTCTAGCAACGAAGTGGCAAACATACTGATCATCTGAAGTGACTGAAGTCAGCTCTGCCCCAATGAAGCTGTTTATGGACACAGTCCAAAATGTCCTGGCTACTCAGAATGAACATCACATACAAGTGATCACAGTTGTCGCATTCCCATAAATCTCTCATTCAGCTTCTTTCAAGAAGGTGCAATAAACCTAGGATTTAATTCCTATCAGAGCCCCTCAGTAGTGCATATCCTTGGCATAATAAGTAGTATATTTGCTTCGTGAAAACGTGGTCTGTGTTCTATTCCTGTTCGTGGAAACGCTGTACACTGCTAATGAGTACTGACAGAAAAAAAAGCTGGAATATAGTAGCTCTTGTCGTCTTGCCTTCTTAGTAAAGTTATTGGCACGACAGGACCGTTGGAAATCTTTTTTCCCCATCCTGGTATGTTCGTAGTGGACCACTGTAGCTTTTTGAGACGAAGGAATTTGTCTGTTTATCTATTGTGATCAACCGTTTAATGTATATTGGAACCATTTGTCTTAAAATAGCATATTTTCGGACATACCATCTGATGGTTGATTTTGTATATCATTGAGTATCAGATGACTGATCTGTGAATTATTCTGTTTCATACTTTGTTAATTACACATTAACTTAGTGCAGGAAAATGTCTTGTCTTTCTCTATGCGAATGAACGCGTCTAATCCATCACGCCAATAAATATGTTGTTTAAAAGACAAAAAAGGTAATTTTGTGATACAGTGTCCGACGAAAACTTTGACCAAGATGATTTCGGCTAAATAGGCGCTCAGACAGAAACAATTCTGTGCTTGACCCGGTACTATGTGATTATGTCATTCTAACTAGAAATTGAGTTGAGTGGAATGGACACTGTCTTACCATATTTGCTCACTTCGTGAACCCATGTTGCAGTCTTACTTCTGTGGCCGAATAAATGGCGGTTGATCTGTTTTGTGTTCATTTCAAATGCATCCTTAGATCCTATAGATATAAGTTTGCTGTAATTAGCTGTCACTAGCATTTAAGGATTGCATGGGAACAGTAGGATATCCCAGTATGTTTTATGTGCTGTCGATGTAAAATTCCTCATAGTCAATAATGGTCTATTCCAGCACCGTCAGATATAGCTGATTATCTAGACTGCTTAATTAGTTGACCTCTTCACCGAGTGCACGGGTATCAACCTGCATGTTTATGTTTGTCGATTACCAAACGTTAGCCAGTGTTGTTGACGCGCAAATTCTGATCATGACCTTGACCACGATTCAAGTCAGGGTAAAACATTTTACAGCCCCACCGAATTGTCCAGTCTAGCAAAAAGATTTCGAAACCTGTCACAGGTGATGGCCCAAAATTAAAGGACCATCTGAACAGCCAGTCTGTGACAAGACAACTATGGGTGGACTAAAATCGGAGATATTATAAGGCCGATACCTATGAACCACTTGTTCATATTTATACCGGCCCGCATACGAATAGTTCACAAAATATGTTAATCCATATGAATTCATTTTAACAAGCAGATTTGGTTTATAATTTTTCAGATAATTGAGTTTTTTATTTACAAGCTGTTACTTGGAGTTGTGTATACGGTGATACATGAGAACATATGTGAAATATGCATCAAATAGTGGTATCCAATACACAATGCCAAAGGCTGGCTAGCCAATGCACAATTCCGGCTACGCCTGAAAACCGGGATGTTACTATACCAATTAATGCAAAATTTTAAGCTAGTCACGGTAAGTCGCGGTGGATATTCTTCTTGACCTCCGTTAACAGTGTTCACTTTTCTACCCGTATCTTAAGCACTGGGACATTCATGTTGACATCATAGCAGGATTAACCCAGCAGATAATCAGTAGGTTTGATGTAATAATACAGGGCTTTAAGTACGACCGTACTCTCTCAGTTCCCGCTGCGTCGATCATCTGAAAACTCTTCTCCTCGGGTTAATGCAGTTCACGCTGGGACGGTGAATTCTTGGTTCATGATGTCGGATGTCCAGTGAAAAGGTTGCGGTTTACTGCCAGTCGCAACTACCTTGCGGACTTAAAACACGTCACGGCACACTGCATTTTGTTCACAGAGAACTTGGTCCACAAACTTCGTAGTTCAGGCTTTAACTATGGATGTCCCAACACGCGTGATATGCAATGTAAACGTCAGACCTTGACCACGGCACGACATCGGCCTATAACGTAGGAATTCAGACTGACCTGTTGTAGTACTGTGACACGCAGAAGGTAGTATTGTTCGGTGTTTGGTTAATTTGTCGTTGTACTCACAAAAACACTCGGAAACTCATGAAATCGCAATATAAGTGATGTGCAGGCTTATCTCTGTCTCTCTTATTAACCATAACAATACCACTTTGACTGTATGCAAAATATGTCCAGGAGCAGTTTAATTGTATTTTCCCGTAGACAAATAACCCACATGAGCACTTCTATCATGTAGTTGCACTCCTTGAATATCTTTAGCTAATATATGCAACATGATAAGTTTTATTATTCAAAGCATTTTGTTGTCTTGGTCCAATTCTCTCGAGATATCAAGAAGGAGCAAAGACAAAAGTAGTCCGAAATTTTCTGTCACCTCGCTGGCTACATAAGCAGTATGATGGATTTTAGACGAATATAAATCCTTCATTTCACCCCATTTTTAACTTGGAAGTTTGAGTTCGTATGCAAACCGGATCAAGTTGACAAGACGAATGAATAAGGAATCAAACGAAGGGGTCTAATCAGACTCAAGAATGATCAGATCAGGTTTCAAATTTGACAAAATCAACAGCTGATATTATTGTTAGAAATCCGACAACAAAAATATCGTACCAACCTATCGTTCAATTGTATCCCCTCTGTACAGTTAATTTGATAGTAAGATTCACGTGACTGGTATTTACTACACCTATTTTCTTGTTAGTGTTATGCCACGATGAGATGAATCGACTAAACTATAAGAGAGAAATTTTGGGTGAAAATTTGAGCAGCAGTTACAAAACACACGAAGCTCAGGGATGGTATAAGGCGCCATTTAAGATGATTAACAAAGGGCATACAAGAGACGACTAGTAATAGCGGGAAAGCAAGACAAATAACGGGTACCACCAGTGGCTGATAATGTGATGGCTGATTCAGAACTGGAGTCGATAATTAGACTTCTTATCCTCAAAGAAAGTGTATTAGGCTTTTACGCTTCCTTTTACTCATAGGCTGAATTCGATCAGTCGTTTAGTGATTCGCCTGCGAATGAGAAAGCATTCAAAACAGTCGTAGTAGAGGTTGAAAGAGGGTTTTTCAAATAATTGGTTCTAGTAACCACCAAAGAAGTGGCGGATGTCTGTTTCGACCTAGTTGGGTCTCCATTACACTAAGCACATCACAGAAATAAACCCACGATTTACGAATAGGCGGCAGATTATAATCCAAATGCATAGTCACTGGACCACGAAGTAACGGTCCCTGAGATTGCAGAAATGTGAATCGACTTGTTCGGTCTCAGTATATGCGCAAAACAGGGTGCAGCAGCTATGGCAACTAATTCACATGCTCTCCGATAATTCCGATAACATCCGATAACCTCAATGCGTGGTCTACTGGAGGTGTTTGGACTGCGGTCTACCGCCTATTCACGGATGGCAAATTAGATTCTCCATCATGCGTGGTCCTGATCCCGACCAGCTGGGTCAACCCGTCGTTGGTGGTCACTGGGACCAAATGTTTACGAAGTGTACTTTAGACGACAACTATACCCTCAGTGTCAAAGTATGACAGTATAATCATAGTAGATAGCTGAGCTAGCACCACACAGTGAATTATATAGTTTAGGCTGAACATCATGTGTACTCAATTCATCAACAACATTCTGTCAACGTGGCTGACAAGAAGGCTGATACTATGAAATGACTTGATGTATGCGGTGATTAGTAGGCGGAAAATAAACACTAAACAATCGTGCGGGTCAAAGTTCTAGTAGTTGGAATGAGTTATTTAGATCATATGTGATCATTCAGATTGTGGAACACTTCCTGATGACCTGCATTTCTTCTGCTTCACAGGAAACTGTAATTTTCTGGCAAGACAACCCTTTACTACATAGGTCATCTATAACACAGACCTACCCACCCAATCTAGGGTGTAAGGTTTCCGAGTGACCGCCATGTGGCTTTGTGATTCAAATTCCACAGAACGTTTGACAACTGCGAAAAACGTTGGACAGGTGAAGTTTAAATTCCAATGTACTACAGTCTGTCATTGGTGCTATGTTCAATCACTGGGAAAACGTGGTGAATGAATGTGAAAAAGTGACTTCTTTAAAGAATTATGATCCCTTGGGTGGTCACATGATTTTATCATGCCTATTTATCAATTGCATAAGGACTTTTCAAAACCGTACTCGGTCTATAACTTTCCAATAAATTTTGTTTACTGGTTTTTGAAAAGTAAACCTTACTTTCTCGACTATAAAAAATACGTTGGGAAAAGATGTGGTTGGCGTTCTTAATTCGTGTATTCGTTTTTCGGTAGACAACCGAAAATTTCAAGTAATTACGAAGTGGTTGTTAACTCAAGACTACAAAGGCTAGAACAATGCATAGATTACAAACCAGTAAAACCAGGTTTTGAATACTGGAATGTAAACATCAAACACATTGGCACACTACCTGTTCACCAAGCTACACACTTCGGTTAACCCACTTAGAAATACAATGTTAGAGACTGCACGCTCCTCTCTGGACGGAATTGATCAGTAATGGTGTTTTCGGATAGGACCTGGACCCTGATTGTAGATCTGTCAAAAAGATCTTGTTGATCGATATGATTTGATAATTACAAACTCGTGGCTACTGGTGACTAATCGAAGGTTTGTTAATTTAGAGAGAACATGACTCACATCCGATGGGGCTGACTGATGTATCAATCTGTAATAAATGTGCTTGACAGATTGAATAACTTCTGATTTCAAATATACTAAGCAGTCCTGGTCCTAATGATGTTTATGTTAATACTTACTGTATCTCTTCTAGAGACAGTCGAGCAACCTGAACACTAATTATATGGAACTGTATGAACATCCAGTCACATGCAGTTTGGGGGTAAGTGGTGCAATAACTAACATAATCTCTTCGTTAAATTAAATCACGACAGTGGCACAGGTAAGCACTATTGACGAGCCCTAACAAGAGCAAAATAATAGTTCAACGTCTCTTTTCAAAATCAGTTAGCCGAGATGTTTACGATTAGGTGACAGATTGTGAGTGACATTCAACTTAGACCAAAACAGTTGTTCGATCTACCGTGCTGTCATTATGACAGATAATTCGACCACAGTGGTTATGGCAAACTTGCACGTGCGCGCACTCGTGACAACCTCACCTACATGAACCTAAACCGGATTGAAATGGGTCTCTGTTTGCAGCCGGAACATCCGGTGTTTATAGTCGATCTAGGTTCACAATTCTGTCAGGTTTCGACGACACTTATCGACTCGGCACTTCACAACATTGTGACCGAGTGCCATTGTCGTGACTACCTCGGACACGAGTGTATTAAGTCCAATGAACGGCACTTAACCCTGGATCATTCGCACCCTCGGGTTCCTAATTTATGATGACGTAATCCGTCTATGACCTTTGACCTGTCGTTACTAATATCATCTACTGTACATCTAATTCGGTGTACACGTACACTGTGCGGGTGATCAAGACACTATACAAAGAGTGACCGTAACACACGTCTTCTGCAACGTGTTTCTGCCACTTGAAATAAAGTACTCACATATACAATGTTTGTAATCAGTTCCTTATTCGAACTGAAGCGCACCACAGTGCATTACCGTAAAAACACTTAAGGTAATCGTGGCAAACCATACACTAAATAGCTGTCCACTTAATCAGCAAAAAATCTAACAAATTCCATTCCCGAAGGACGGGGAAACTCTCTTCTGCTAAAGACGGCGGTATACATCGTATGACGATAAATGAACATCCGGGCAATTGAGAGAACATTCACAACGGTATGAACGTTCAAGGTTCACCAGGAGTATTAATCATTGCACAGACCACGGGATAAAATAACACCAATATTTCTGAAATCCATCAAAGTGGATATTCTTGTTCACTGATACAAAATTACTAGATTACAAGGCAATATCTATTGACAGCATTCTTTTCTTGTGCATGTGTGCCAACGTGTGTTAACTGAAGAAGATTGGAATGCCACACAGTCACGTTGTCCACGAGTAAACGTCCAGTAGAATTACCAGCCAATTTTATCAACTGACTTTTAGACATTTTTCATTTGCACACTCCGCGTTCTCTCACGACTGCCGTCATACACAAGCGTTTGTGTACCTATGTACAACACGCGCCTAGAAGGGGCAAGACAAGCAGACAAATAGAGGAACAAGACAGTTGTCCCGTCCATCTTGTTCCCTGGGTTTTTCCGTACAGTTCCTCAGGAAAACGGTTTCAATCTGGTACTTAGAAAAACAGTTAAAACTGTACAGACCACAATATAGAATAAATTTTCACACAATAAATCGTCCTACTAACGTAATGCATTCTGTTCTGCGGAAGTAGGGGTGTTCAGTCAAATGAAACCAAACTTTAAAGTTGAGTCGTACACAAAATGACGAAGGATGATTGAGCGCTGGTATTGTTTGTGAGGTCAACCCTTCGTTCTTACCCGATCCAGACACGATTGCCTAGATCGTCGTATTCGCTAGGGGGATTGTATCGCTCATAGGAAACGCAGAACGGCCGTTCTTAACATTTTCGTACACATTACGAAGATGGCAATCGACTGAAAAATGACCGGGTAGACAACGAACTTGATTTGGATTCGTGTCTATTATTTAAAGGTCTGCAAGAAATATAGTGGTTGGAGTTGAAGACAGTTATGTTAACACCAAACACGTACAATTTCAATCCAGCGAAAAATGCCTGATTGCTTCAACCATAAAGGCTGTTGAACCTCAAGTAGGTAAAACTGACTCCAGGCTACTGCACGTTGCCAATGTGTTGTTTTCAAAACTCACTCATAGTCGATTTGCCCCGTTCAAATGAGTACAAAGAGAACACATTTGTATTCCTGGTCAGTGTTTTCATACGGCCAACTGCTTCACTTCCAGTACTTTCTTTAAGTTTTATGAGCTGGAAGCTGCGTCCGACATTAATCACTAAAGTGTTTCTTGAATTATGTATTCTTTTGTTAACGATTATTGCTTCGGATGCACTCTCTGGATGTCCCAACCACGATGTGGTCGGTTATAATGGCTACGTAGCATGATTGCCCACACTGATGTGTAATATACATGTTGGTTTTAATGAACGACGAAAACCAAACAGATTCCGTGGATAGCAGCAAACAGCTTATATACCAGATCGTCATAACGTGAGACCTAATCAGAAATTCAGCCGATGATGTCAGGAGTATTGACGGACGCGAATTAAGGTCAGACGCACAACGACGCACTTGATGTTTACATTGAAGTTAATGCTTAACGCACACCAGTAAACTCCATGGATTCATTGGACTCCCGATGCCACACAATCAACTAGGACGATGTCGTCTGAAACGCATCTACTACATTGCGGATATATATGAGTAACACCCAGCGAGGACGAAACGCCACTTTATCCATTGCGAGGCACTTATCGACTACAGGTCACAGTGTAAACATCGCATCTTCGTTTAAGATATCGATGAACTCTCACAACTCACAATCTCTCAAATATATTGAAGCTTTGTTGATCAGCCGTCAACAGCCGGTCCTATGCGCACAAAAACAACTGACTCTCAACCTTTGTTTACCATGGGCTTGACCGTGAGTGCCAATCACGATCCAGCCTGATTTGTATTTTTGACCACTGTTTGGCTTTGTTTTCATGCTGGTCACACGTTTACGATTGAGGGGAGTGTGCGAAATGAATTCATATCGTAACTTGTGTCTTCTGACTATTCTATTCAAATGGTTAAAAGGGACTTAATGTTTGAAATATTTGTTACTGTTTGGGCACTAGCTCTAACTCGTGATGCAGAAGTGGATCAGGGAATCATAAACCATCTGGACAGAAACACATTACTGGTAATCATACACGGAATGCCAAAATCGTGGCAGTGTACTTTCGTATGTAGGGAAACCAAAACCAGCGACACCTCATACTTAGTGAATCATTCGAGCGTTTCAGTAACGACAAGATATTGACGCACACACGATGGCAGTGACCCAACGATGGCGGTCTTGGCAAAAACCGAACAGACGCTAAATCTGCAGAGTACATAAAAGAAGACTGTCATTTACTGGTAAACTGAGCAGTTCAACCGTCGCACTCCATAGAACTTTCAGTCAGCTTTTCTAAAGGAATGTCTGTGCTCGAGTTTCAACTCTGTTCGATCTTAATCTCGTAAGGGGCTGAATGTAACGTCCATGACATTGTGACAACTGCTACCAGCCGCGAGTGATGATCGATCAATAAAAACGAAATTCCTTGCTACTCACGAGCAATCAGAATATCTCTCAACAAGTTACTGATTTCTGTAACTCGAACTTAGACAAATTCCTAGTCAAGAGGTTATCGATGGGAGATAACAGGACATTTATTGTGTCTCCCGTAAAGACGATCAAGTAATCTGAGTATTATCACAGGCAAATGTGGCTTAGCCTTTGCATGTGATACTACCGTTGTATCTAGTGTGAGGTAATTGGCGTAGTGGTCAACACGGTTGCATAATGAAAACGTGGCTGGTGTTTTAGTAAAGGCAGTGATAACAACATATACTAATATGAGAGAATCTCGAGTACGATGGCTAACTAAAACGTCCAATTCTATGTAACGACGCCGTTTAATCCGCGTTTTATGAAGATTTCACAGGGAAAATCTTTGTACCTACGGAGTTACCTGGTTGCACATAACGATTCAAAATCTGAGTTCGCACTAAACGAGCTATGAGATGGCTCTCAACAAAAGCGACAGTTTGACCGATAAAGCTTATTGTACTACCTTAAGCTTTCATGCAGAGTGCTTACTGTCTTGCAGCATATAAGCCGCATGCAGTTCTGTTATTAGGTCGCCTAGTCTTAAAACTAAGCAAAAGCGTTAAGCGGGCTCGAACACAAAAGCCACATATATAAACCCATATTAATACACAATAGATATGTCTGAGGAAAATTAGTGCCAACTAAAATGTAATGAAATACAACAGGTAATGAACGTTAAAATCGAAAGAACGACACAAAATTTGAAGAGGTGACAAGGTTTTTGTTGTTAAAATCGCTAATGACTGCTGTAATCACATAAATGACAATGTCATCTGTATTCATTTCGGTCAAAGAATTTATTTGCCAACGTTTCAACTCACTGAAGTTAAGATGTGTTTGGATTCTAACATGAAAGCCATAAATTGCTGACAATGGTCAAATTTGATACCAACATCTTATTGCCTCCATGTTAATTCATGGGTTGTCTATTGTTCTGGTCCTTCTCAGCTCAAATAACGAGCAGAAAATAGGCGTGAAGTGGCAAGAGTTGAATAGTTCAACACAAAATTGGTCCGGGCTACAATAATTAATGTAGTTTACCTAATGTTACTAAGAGTTAGTTACCTATTCTCAACAAATCTTTGAACGTCGTGTTGATCAAATTGATCAAACAACTAGTGTTTCACGAAGAGATGTCAACGGTAGCATTGTGAAACAATATATAATATTCATTTGCTTTACACATCTCTCTCCCTCTGAGGAGTTATATATATCATACCGCAGTTTAGACATGGCTAGGAAATTTTTTCTTCAGACAACACCAACCGCTTTAATAGACTTATCTGGATGAATAAAGCCACCGGTTGTCATCAACAAGACCGAACAACCTTTAACGAAAACTCTGCATTAAAATGAATCAGTGCACATCCTGGACTCCCAGTCTCCAAAGCAATCCAGCGTTGCGCTTATCGTCCTTGCGTTATCAACAATTTTGGCATAATCATCGCAGTTTATGAGTACATCTTTTAGTAGGTGGCTAAGATCACAATCTACAACTGTTACTGGTTTAATGACAGAGGAATACTGGCTGAAAATGGCGGAAGTCAAGCCTCATAACACGGCAGTTTATGGATGATGTCATATTGATGATAGGATGTTGGGTAACAAGCACCCTAATAGAATCTCTTCTACCACCATGTTGCACAATTTATCCGAGCCAGAAAATTAGTCTGAGTCTTGCAGTTCGTCTCTTAACCAATCCGGATGTGCTAACCTTCTGTTTTATCTCGAGAAGCGGAGACAATATGAGAAACTCTCTAATGTTCATTCCAATCTTTGCATAAATAACGAACTTTTGTCTTATTTTTTCTAATAAATACCTGGGGATTACTTTGGGCAACAACATGACTTGGTCGTTTAGTGTTATATATGTTTTTACAGATGTCCGGTGGCTTTCTTTCCCACTCCGACGCTTAACTTCTCTCTCCACTCCCCAAAATTTGATCAGTCGTTTTATTCAGGCTTTTGTGCTCTCTCACTGGACATATTATTAACCTGTTGCTTCCCTCGGTTTACTGTTAAATGACTTTTCAATTTTTGCCAGATCCTTAGATCATCTGTCTTGTTGAAGTGATATCTCCCGTAAATAATTCGTCGATTAAACGGTTTGTCATCATCTCAAGGTGTGTGAACAATTTTCAACAAAAAAATCTTATCGGAGGAAACCCCTCCAATCTATTCAGATCTCTTCGAGTTTGTTTTCACATCCTCCATTAGGTCCTTAAACAAACATCTTTTTGCATACATCTGACCTTAATATTCTTGTCATTCTTCAGTTCGGTCGCTTTCCACACAAATCAAACATTCCAATCCTTCGATTAACCCCAGAACCAAATCAGTAGATATTCTTCGAGAATGATCTTGACTGTGGTCGTTTTATTTTACCTGTCCTTGAGTTCCACCAATCTGCTAATAGTTTTGTAACCTAGACATATTTATTTAAATATCCTGCATTTGCTGTAAACGTGAACAAGTCATAACTGCTGAAAATGTACTACTTGGGGTATATAAAACATTTTACTGACTTGACTTGACTTGACAATTTCTAGCTCACATCCGTTTTGATAAGTATCATTCCAAGTGACAGAAGTCATAGACAGCAGTTTTTTTTAAATTCAGAAAGTAAGCTGATGGACAGCCTTTTACAACCGGTGAGTGTTCCATTGCGATTTTACTCAACTCATCAAGTGTTCTCAATGTTCTAAATAAACAAACACGTCAACCGATACTTTTTCTGTGGGCTTCTACTGAATGTCATAAGACTGTTAGCCAGATTCACACTGAGTTCACTTCAGTGGTCAGTAGGCACTACGATATATCCCACTAAAAACTAGTCACCTAAACTTCTTAGGTGCCTAGAAAGTACGGTGACGCTGTTTGTGCACAGTGTCCATAGTCTACCGACCGTCAGTTAAGTCGAACAGATTCGTTTAATGTATAATGCTTACCTTGGCATTCTGACCTGGTTTTCGTGGTACAGCCAATTTGGGATCAATCTGTAAGTGAATGGTGAATAGTGAAGATGTGTTTCACTTTGGTTTTAAAGAAACCTAACGAAAGTGAAATAATTTCCGACAATAAATGCGAAATGACATAGTAAAACGTAAGACAAACCATATGAAGAGAGAAAACATCTACAGTGTTCAATATCTGTCAGCAAGCTGAAGATAATAACAAACGTAAATAAATCAGCTACAATCTTAACGTCTATCGACTCAAGTTCTAACATCTGTTGCGTTCGTGCTTGTTCCAAACCAATTTCTGTGTGACTGGTACTCGATCGAAGTCTTTTCCTCAGAATAGATTACCTACTGATTCTGACTAGTCACGTTATTATTTGCATATAGTTCACATACACTGGGCTGCTGTTTGTTAGACCAGACAATCGGTATTTAATGTGGATGTCCTCGAAAGTTTCATAAAACTGCAGCGTACGACAGCATCATTTCGGGGAAGGTGTTCTAAGTGACGGCAATGTCGCATCTTTTTGAGACGGATCAGTCTTTTGAGAGACGATCAGGTGAAAACTTGATGAATGAGTCTTTCAGTTTTAAAAGGGCAACCGTGCTAACTGGAACCTTAACAAAAGCGCCCAAACTAAATTACAAACTAAGACGTTTTCTGATTTGACAGGAAGTAGCATACCTTGTTGGTACGGACAGGTAACGATCGACGAAATGCCAATTCACCTGCATTAAACCGTGGGCATTAAACAGCACGTAACTCCATCAGTTGTGTGCAAGCGATGTTGAAAAACATGGAAGTTTTCTGTTTCACAAGATTTAGCCTCCTTGGCCTGTATGCAGCGCCATGGTAACAGTTTCAGTTTAATGAAGGCATAAACGCTGCAAGCGTCATCATTTGGAATATATACTGCTCTGAACGGAACAGCCACAGTATGGTTTCAGCGCACTTTCCGGCCATGAGCAGTTCATAAAAGTCCTCTTCAAACAGTCTCTCTGAAGAATACTTATTGCGAGTGCAGTGAATTACAAACGATTTTAAGATTTGCCTTGGAGATCACATTAACTTAGAAATCTCCATCTTGGCAACAAATCCATTTAGTTGGAAGGCGAAGAAATCAACGCTAAGCTTTTAGTACTATGGTGGAATGAACGAGGTGTTTGAAAGCAGCCACCAGCAAACTTTGTGGTCAGAACAGTAAATAAGACTTGTACTTGAATATGTGGTCGATGATAATTTTCTAACGAACGTTTGGTGCAGGGAGCTACACACCACCGATGATTGAAAACTCTTGGACATCTCTAATTGTAGTGACTTAAGACAATTATTACCACATTCTGGCTGCATCTAACCAAAAACACTAAACCTGAGGATCATATCTGTAGTCCGCAACAAATAACATTTGCTTGGCTACTGCAGCCTGTAAACAGAGCAAGTTTTTACGTTAAGGTTACGTAGCTATATAGTGTAAGAATGTTGACTGGGTAAGCAAAACCTGTATAATCACACAGTATAATCTTATTTCTGATGAGAGTAGGAAGTATGGTGTACAGAGTATAAAAATTGACTTCAAAAAATCACGTTTCATCTTCCAGTTTTCTAATGTTCGTTGTGTTAAATACACTGGAAAAGACTCAAGCTGGACCACCTTATATCAGTTATCCCACTGAATGAAATAACCAGACGTATAGCCGATATACCAGTAAAACAAATCCAAAGTTTCTATTGTTCTTATTATGACAGAGGCGTTTTATTAAAAATGCTTATATAGACTGTAATGAACGGTAAATGTTAGGAAACGCTGAAGATTATTTGGGAGTGACAATCACACATACATACATACGATCTAAAAATTGATACGACTTCACATGCTCCCTCAAGGCAAAACCCTGTCAATACAACTGCATCAGTGCCTTATTGTCAGTAAACAACGATATGAAAATGAACCAGGTTAAGATAACGTTTGTTCACCCGTACAGCGGTCCCTTTTCAACTAGTCAAACGTTAAGCAAAAAAGCACCATTGTAAATGGGTTACAGTTCATTCGGCTGACTGGCATGTCTTCCCTACTTGGTCACATCTGTGCACTCATTGGCCTACATACTTCCGTGATCCTTGAGGCAAAGTTTGCAACAATTTCACTGAGGGTATCAATTTCCTGTTTCTTTTATTGCAGCTATTTGACAGCACTTGAAGCTGTGAAAATGTCCAGAATAAAAGACATGATGAAATTATCCCAGTAAACAATACACTAGCTGTCCACCGAAGTGCACCGAACGGAACTCCATTGGTACGTGTGGGTTGTTTTCATAGCAACTACTGAAGGGGTTTTCAGATGTATGCTAGTATCCTCGAACATCCACGAAGTCAATCTGTAAGCACATGAAACGTTTTGGAGATTCGTTTCACTGATAGCGACAGTTCAAAGTTTATGCGTTCGTATAGTTTATAGTTGAGAATGTGGCCTATTCGCGACGAAGATATAGACATATTTGTAGTATTTAGTTGTCGGTGTCCTCAACAAGTAGCCCACGTCAGTTTTAGTGACCACGTGAGCAATTCGGCCGTTTGCCATCACATAATTGGGAACTCTTGTAATAGATTACCTATCGGTTATCTAGTCAGGTTTCACAGTCCGATATGGTTAGGTCATGTACTTCACATGCCAGCCGAGTATTTGCTGCATGGAGCGTTATATACTGAGAATATCAACAGTCCGGTAAAACCATGTGTGGTTAAGCAGCAACGTAGTCACGAAATGTGAAGGTGAGTAGTAGGGTATGAGTAGTTGTGGTTAGGTGCCGTTTAACAGGTGCTGATGATCACTCAAATCATTGACTAGAAACGCTATCTTAGATGGCAATAAGTCGTGGTCAATTTTTTAAAATTCTCTTGAATAAATCTTTTGAAAGTGCTTTTGAAAACGCATAACGGTTTACACCTCCAAGCCCACAGGTTCGTATTTGTTGCGACTCATCAGACATGGAAGAAAAGCAATGAGAAATATCTAATATTTGTCCCCTTTTCCAGCGATGGTCTTGTGCTTTCAAATTCGGTTTACTAGTTGTACCTGGTGAGTCCACAGGGGTAGAGGTTCGGTAGCAGAGATGTGTAGTTTTGGGAAAAAGATCTCGGCTAACGAGCTGAATCAACTTATCGGACATGGTGGAAAAGTGAAATCATTCTGCTCTTCAGTTTATTCACAGTTGTCGCCCTGAACGATTACAACATCTGATTGGTTATAACTCTTATCTTCCAACACAACCCACATGTGTGGTCTAACCGATCCATGCGATCCTAATTCGATGTGGTTACGTCAATAGAACCGATGTACAGATTATTTTGAAACTAGGTCTTCGATTGTGACTCCGTGTGTACTCTTCGGTGCAGAACTTTATGTCTAGTACAATTGTACTGATTGAGTTTTCAGATTAGGTGTTCACCTTAGGGTCAATGAAGAGCCACGTTGACCAACTTGCACCTCTGTTTATCCTCCATTCGCGTTCAGCAGGTGTAAACATACGCCTTCTGATGAGACTGTTTCATGTGTTATAGGTCTCAATTCACCACTTCAAACGTGTGTGGTTGGACTGTTGGATAGTGGTTACCGTTGTCGCCTGATAGTAAGTCAAATTAACATACCATTGGCACAGTAAAATGAAGCATCGTTTCGTGAGACAACGGTCCCAGGATTACAGTTGTTGTCTGCTAATTTTAATCCTTAAAAAACAATCACACTGTATGAGAGTCTAGGTGGCAGCTTCCTGAATTTACAGCATGAGTTTAATATCATCCAAACCCTGGTTACGATGATCGAAGCCAACTATTAACCACAGTCGTCCACTCTGACAGATTGCGAAGACGATAACTTACAACAAAATTCTGGTGATGACCAACATGCAGGACTGCAACTGACTTACTACAATGCAGCCAGTTTGATTCAAGTCAGGTCGAGATGAAGCATATGTCGGTATTCCAGGAATGAGCATGCAAGCACTGTATACATATTTCAGTCTAGCATCGACGAGATTTGGCACTGTAATTGGCGTTACATCTCACACGTGATCAAAGTGAGCATAGCAATACAGCAGTATCACTACATGACACTGCACCGTAAGTCGATTCAAGTATGCTGATAATGAGGTGTAGGTACCTTGTTCCTGATAATATAAACGCATGAGTTGCGTGAAGTGGGTTCTACTCTGTCCACTATTGTTTCCTCAAATTTGTAAGATCTTAGTCTACTTGTGATTGTAATCTAGGCGCCACTCGCAGTTCATTGCAGCTCTCTCATTTGGAAAGAACAGTAATGAAATCGAATCAATACAAGTTGAAAGCTATACATAACAAACGACCATCAACGCTATTCGAACTCCAAAGCTGTCATTCAGTGTGTTTACCATGATAACGACGTTCTTCGTCCTCCAAAAATGTGGCTTTTGATGCCACCTGAGCAACATGGTTGAGTGTGCGCTAGATACCATCAGTATGTTAGAACATAACCACAAGTTGTTGAAAACTGGAGATCGAACTTGTGACGTTGTAGTTAGCAGTCGAAGTTATCACCGCCGATCAATCTTGGGTCTTCTACTGTAAAGCTCCAATGTGTCCATATTTACTCCATGGACAACAGATCTGTAAACAGCGGCAATTAATTTCCTGTTTCTCGCTAGTTTACACATCTATCACTTGTAATCTGGTCACTTGACGAATTTACTGACAATACATGTAACCTATATACGTAATTTGCATAACGTAACCGGAGACAGATAGAACGGAAGGTTAACAGTTTACTGAAACCAGCAAACTCGGCGTATAAGATGCGTTACAGCCATGTCCCTACTGACGATAATCCAATTAGCGAATTATGGGTGCACTTCCTCTGCATTTGAAGATGGGCTATTAATCAGTTCAATGAGAAGAAAAAATTACGACCAAACTGAAGTCAGTAAAACCTGCTATGGTTGATGAGCCTCGGAACAGACGGTCAATAGTATGGAACAATCGTGTCTGTTTGACACCCACAGTAGTAAATTTTTGTACTATCTTATAAATAAAGCAAGACTACATACCAACAACTCCATATCGTTAGGCACACGCGCACACACTGTGGTGTCAAACAGGAAACTGGAAATACACTTTGGCATCAAACTCGGATAGTCACGTGATCCAATCACGCGTACTCTTAACCACAGAAAGACACATCGACGTCCAAATCTGCCACGGTACGAACAATCCTACGGCATAAAATGCAAAGCGAACTGACTTGTGTGATAGTGACGAGCGAGCATAAATTATGGTCATTACGAATATAATCGGTGTGGCCGTCACTGCAATAATACATCAGTCAACACTGTTTGTGGATTGAAATTGATGTGATATTTCACATCTTTCGAAGGTACGAAGCGAACAAAAAGACAAAGAAAAGGCCTTAGGAGTTTGCCCAAACCGCGTAATTGTCTTGTGCCTAACAGTAAATCCTAAACAAATCTGTTCAGTTGTTGCACCTATTTTGGTTATTTTGTCAAAATCACACCCAGCATTCAGTCGGAGAGAATGATATTGAAAAGAGAATTGAGGCAGAAGACATATCGTGCCAAAACTCAACCCACGGTTCACAGTACTCACAGCCATTATGCAGAGAGACTGCGCAGATCGTTATACCAGCCCAAATAATTCCTGGACATCGCCGGAATGCAGGTTACCTGGATTGATTAACCATCTATTTCATTTGGCTAGGAATAAGTTCGTCCCGGATAAATTAAACAGGACAAAGTTCTAGACATACACAAACACAAACGGAGACAGTGACCTCACATTCAGCTGTCAGTCTAACATGTGATTTCGCGAACAATCTTTCATGTTTTGCTTAGACTCTGACCAGTAAAATCGGCGCAGATTTGCGAGACCTTCTGTGAAATAGGCGGAATAGATTGTACGTTTTAGAGCCAGCTCGTGTGTATCCTCATTACCGTTGCTGTCACCTAATCAAACAATGTGAAGATCATGGTTATTGACTAAATTTCACTTTCCTCTTTGTGCCGTTGTCTTGATTCACGAATTCAAAACAACACATAAGAATCCACAGAACTTTACACCTTGCTTTTGGCTAACGAAGTTTGTTTTGGTTCATGCGACCCTCCTGCAACCGATGGCAAGGTAACCCCAAGCTGAACACGGTTCTTCAAAAATTCAGACTGAGGCAATCTCCTTCTGCATTGAACTTGCATTTATTTATATTGTTGTATCTTTAACGTTGTAGAGAACAACGTGAGCCATTTATTGACGATATAGATGCGACCCACCTCATTAGGTCCACTAAGGATATTAGTTGTCAGAACACGGGTAATGAACATAGAACTGGTGACCTTGTTGACAAAATCACCCTCGGTAGAGTTAAAAAAACTGTTGGTTCGAGGTGCGGTTTTCAGGAAAGACCATACTAAAAGAAGACTGACCTTGCAGTCATCGCCTGTGAATTAGTAACGATGGAGTTTTGTTTTCGTTGTACACATCGTGCGATCAATATCACAATATCCAGTTCATCATCAGCCAGGTTAACCAGTGAAGCCGACGCAGAGATGATACATTTTTAACTACTAACGTGCGTATTGCATTTCACACAGTCAGTAGTGTTCATCTGTCTACTAACCTTTCAAAGAAGTTGGAATCAAATCCAAACCTCTTTTATCAATTATACACACATACACCGACAGGATTAATCAACGTAGTGTACCCAAACAGGTTGTTAAGTAAATCTTTTTAGTTGTGTTTGTGAAAGAGAAGAGGAAATCCGAGCGCCGCTTGACTGATATTCATTTAAAAGATACGACTTACACCGAGCATAACCTCTTAACGAACGTTCTTCATGACAGTAGATATTCACGATGATTTTGTCGCTAGAGATATGACCGGAACTTCACCAGATATGCAACATCTAGCACAGCAGTCGACTGACTACCATTCTGAAGTGGCTAAGCAAAAGGGCTCACCTACAGGTGAATTCCGCGTCCAATTCGCCACGCATGCCTTTCTCATGTTTTACTTCAAACGAACTGCCACCACAACTGTCGTTTATGTCCGCTTACTTTCCACTTGTTTTTATACAGGTGAGTAGGTCGAAAAAACATCCGGAAAGCCATAAATCCTAGTACGGGGCGTGATGAAACAACCAGAACCAAGCACTCTGTCCTCGCTCTTCTGATCAAAAACAAGTTGCAAGTAAACTTTGATAGTCTTTCAAGTGATGCATTACGTGACACGTGACGTATAAAACGTCGTTCAAACAATAACGGTTGATATAGTCGAGTAAATTGGGACGAAGCTACTTAGCGTAATATGGAGTCCACTTGAGGTGGTTTTTCCGACGACTGATTCGTGTGGTTCGGTCAACTGACGAAGTTAAATTAACAGGCAAGACAAACCGTCACCAACTGGTTCAGTAATGACCTGATTTATTTACAATGAATCTCACCGATCTCTCCGGTAAACTCAATATTCCCTCTATATAACTGCACAGGCCTTAAGATGGCTGGTTGGAAACAATTCGTCTGTATTGTTTTCACACTGTCCCAGTGGGCATAATATATGCGCAGATTCCTGCAATTAGGATAGCCAGAGATTCCAGCCTGACCAGGAGACTGAATTCACACTTAGACACATGCAGAACAGAGGTTCCGTGTAGACTTTTACAAGCCCATAAAAAACGACAGTGAAGTTGTTTTAAGTAAAATAGTCAGCTTCTGTCATCCAGAGAATTTGATGTCACGAAACATGTTGGCTACTTGTGGACTGAAAATTATCAGGTTGTCCAAAAAGAACATATCAGGCAATCCGGGCAATAGTTCTGTACTCGTCGATTCGAAGTTGATTTCATAAGCAACTGAGTCTTTTATTCTTATTTCAATGTTTTATCTCTAAAACAGCTTGATTCCACTGCACAGAAGTTTATATAATTAAAAAGTCTAGTCTTTGCAGTTCGATTCAATCTGATACATGGCATATACGTAAATTTTTAAGGTCCTCACTTGCCGTCACTTTCTCCAATTTTTTCATCGCTGAAACTTATGAGTGACCTTGGTTGACAGAGATTCGATCTGAAATTCTTAGAATGCGGGTGCTGTGAACATGATATGGGACAAAACAGTTAGAGTCGTCCTATTCTCAGATGGCTCAGATCGGGTGTTTCAACTGTAATCTGTTCAATTATGTATGTCACGCCCAAAACAACTCGTATTTTGTGGAGTGCTTATTTGATAGTGGGCTTCGGAACACCTAATAGTTTTCATCTCCAGAAATATCCAAACACACGAGCATCTAGTGATTAAACTGATGATAAATTTTCCAAGGCACAAGCCTTATGGGGCAGCACGACGTTGGGAGAGTTGTTTATCTTTCAAAATTGAAGTAAATGATGAGGTGAGATAGGTTGTTGCGAGGTGGGCAAAAAGGGTACAACCTTCCGAAAAATTGTCTTTTTATGGCGTAGTCCGCCAAAACTACAAATATCCAAGTGTTGTATAATTTTTACACGATGGAGCACGTTTATACAATTATTTTTATAAAGTTGAGGGAAATTAATCTTAAAGGATATTTTTAGAAAAACTTTAAAATAGCAGACGTTTCGTATGCATCCACTGCAAAGCAAACCTTAAGCACGATGACGGTATCTTTCAACAAGATGTAAATCGAAGTCTAAGTTTACTAACAAGCTGGTGAGCTCTGCCAGCTCGTCTATTTTTGTTTCTCGGAGGATGACACACAACGAAATCTGGTGGTAAAAGATTCGAAGGATAACAGAATCAAACTAAGAAGTTCGTATTGTGGAACATCATCCGAAAAGCGTCAGCTTCCAGCAAACAGATGATAATAGATTGACTTCATAATAAATTGTTGTCCTTCTACTGTGAATTTTGAACGCCTGCATCATCAAACAGGCACTTAAATGAGAACTAACGCAATCTAATATGCCACAACAGTGTTCATTAAGCATTTGAATAGACTCCAATGAGTTAAAACTTGGCACTCCAGTCAGTCGCCTTGTGAGTCAGTTTCGACGAATAAGACTTCTCTTTGTATCTGTCTGAGTGAACGATAAGTCAAAAAATGGAACAACGTTGGAATGCGAACATAACTGTAAATAAAAACCAACAAAACATATATTCACCTTTTTTGAATCAAGCATGTGGGGCGCATCTTCGAGGACTTTCTCAACACACAACGGATCACTGAAGGTGACAAACCCGAAACCCCTGAAAAGAAGAAGCCAATCGGAGTTTGGTTACCAAATGGATAATTACGTGTTGAGAAAACTTAGGGAACACAAAACCCTGGTTGTCAAAAAGTGTTGACTTATACCATAATTTAAAAACTTAATGATTAATACTTTACTTCATCATCACCACCATCATCATCGTCATCTTAGCAGCTACGAGCCTGACCAAAGGTACTGTGGCTAGGGCCACCGCTCACCCCAAAAGTGACGTGGAACATCCTAGAAGAAAACGTTGCTAAGAAGGTTGAAAATTAGTAAAAGAGAACTAAACGGACGAACTACAAATGGTGTGGATACAGGTATGCAATTGACTGCGACACACCGTCATCTCGGATAGCGTCTCTAACCAGTGGTTTGAGTGATCACGAGGACCCCATCCAGGCAGGCGACACCTACCCACTTTGCTCAATGGAGCAGTCAAGGTCTTCAAATTTCGTGACCACGTTGTTGCTTGACCACCATGTAGTTTCAGCCGACTGTCGGTAGTCTCAGTATATAATGTCCGGCACGGTACACAATCAGCTGATATACGGAGTACGTGACCTAGCCATCTCAAGTTGTGCAACGTAATTAGTTGACCAATAGATCGCGCATCCCGGACGTTCCGGAATACGCGTCAGCGAATGGCCACATTGCTCACGCAATCAGTCCACTTAATATAGGCCAATTGGCGGAGACAACGGCGGTCAAGCACAGCAAGCCTGTTGATGTCTTCTTTGTGAACAGGCCACGTTTCCGAACCATAAACCAAAATGGAGCGCACACAGGCATTATATACCTTTCCTTTCAGCGACAACCGGACGTCTTCCCGACGCCACAGATGACGCAGTTTGGCAAGGGCAACTCGTATCTTTGCAATCCTCGCTGATACCTCATCCGCAATATTACAGGCTGACGAGATGGTGCTACCCAAGTATGTGAAACTGTTCACAGTCTCAAGCGGATTACCTGCAATAAACAAAGTAGGAGTGAAAATGCCCCAGTCTTGAAGCAACACTTTGCACTTTGAAGGTGCAAAGCACATTCCATACAAACCAGCTCGGTCGCTCAACCTGTCCAGCATGGTCTGCATGTCTTCGGAAGAGGGGCTAAGTAAAACAATGTCGTCCGCAGACTCTAGATCGGCCAATTTAGCGCCAGGAAGAAATTCAACTCCAAGCCCACTGTAATCTCGAAGTGCACCCTCCAGAATGTCGTCCATGACAAAATTGAACAGGAAGGGGGAAATCGGACACCCCTGACGAACACCACTAGAAGTGATGAACGCTCGAGACAGTTGTCCATAAACTCTCACCCTGCTTGTAGTGAGCATACAGTGATCTCAATAGATTCACGTATTTCTCTGGTACTCCGTTGTGAAGGAGACAGCTCCAGAGAACGTTACGAGCAACTGAATCGAAAGCAGCCTTTAGGTCCAAAATTACCACCACCGTCGGCTGTCTGTAGCAGTGCCGATGTCCCGAGATCCGTCGCCTCATTTCCAAAAGAAATCAACATGATAAGAATAAATACAGAAAAATATGGCCGTTATAACTGATCAGTACGGCAGAAATTCTTTACAACCAGAGTCACACTTGCAGAGTTAACAGGTGAGTTCCGAATAGATTTGACACTGGCTGCTAAGGTTCCTGTGTTCACGAAAGAATGCTCATTTTCTTAACCGAGTTGAGACAATGACATTATGGTATGCCAAATTGATGGTTATACGCAGCAAGAGCTGTAGACGTTACAACATGAATACCATTATACAGACCGATTTGTTTGGACATCGAGGTGCCATCAACTAAGCAAGTTCAACAATCCTCGGGTCAAACTGAATGGCTAGACAACATCAGGCGTTCATATACTCAATGGGGTTTATATACTCAGGTGGTGTGGAAAGTAGAAGACGGACAAAACTAAGTAACCGAACGTACGTCTGATTGATAACCTGTCTAAATTCAAGAACTTATTAAGCACACTTGTACTGGTCAGTCTTGTGGTAAACGGCTATCTCTTGAAGTGATTTCTAACTGAGCTATCTATAAAATCGAATAATACAACGGTGCTAAAATATTAACTATATTCTCAACGTTTTGGTTCCCCTCCAATAACCTCTATCAGGACGAACACGATAAATGATCACTCAGCAATGTATAACTTTCAGGTATTCATAAAGACGAACGAGCCCAAATGGTCACTCCGTCTAATGCCGAAATAGGACACGAAGCGATCATGTCTACTCTTTTTGGGTGTGTTTTAGTTCCCGTCCGATTCTGGATTAGCGTCGCTTACGCCACCACCGAATAATCAATAGTTGTCTCAAATACTAGGGTGTGTTCGACTAGGTCGATCGATGCGCAATGTTAGACGCAAAGGTGTGCCGAATCAGACTGTGAACATTTTGTCGGTAGTCTATTTACATACTTCGCTTGACATAATAATCTATGGGAAACTGTCTGGCATATGTGATACCAAATGCGACGCACGTCAGTGCCGTCTAATTTCCTCACTTCTGTCATAGAGGAAACGAAACAAACTGCTTTGGATACACAGAGCATGCCAGCAATGACCTATTTGTCTGATGAAAGGCTGACCATTGTTCACTATGGTGATCTTTAACGGTTTCGAAGCAACACAGATGATTCTGAACAACAGCTTCCGTTATGCTGACCTATATCAGAATGTGTTATGCTGTTTTAAAATACAAAGCATTTCTGTAAGACTGGATTGGTGACATATATCAGAAGTCATGTATTGAAGTTACTCGCATTGATACTTGATTCTTTCAACTAGGAAACCAGAACAGGGGGCAATGGGATAATAGCAGACTAAACGTATGTTCATATTTCCAAGCCTGGTGTGTGCGCCGACACAGATCACATCTCGTGACAGGCAGGCACCTTACAGTATCCTATGGTTATGTACAAGTAAGACAACCATTAGAGCGGTGTTACCTCACTGAGCGAAATGTGGCCGCTCAGTTGAAGTGGTTAAACCGTTTTTAGACATTAGACTGTCAGTGTCTATTTTCAGCAACAAAACAATACTGGGGTAAGAAAATAACCAGCTGATAGTAAGGCCATGCGAATTAATCAAGCTAATCTTTATAGGTGCAGCGGTGGTCATATACTAACGATGCCAACTAATCAACTTCCACATGCCTCACCCACTGCTTCTAACACGTTCGATTCACGTAAGGTACTAGGTGGATCAACGAATACTTGAGAGAAAGCAACTTCTAGAAAACTAATCATTGTGAGTTAGGCTTGTTTCTGTGACCGACACCATCACGACTTGCACAGGCGTTGGTTGGATTTTTTATCTTTTTTATGTATATATACATATATACATATATATACTTACATATATCTGCCGATGAGTAGTAGGGGATTTTGGTTTTCATACAGATTGAATATCACCCACAACTGATCGAAGCTGTCGCATTCCCACAGATTTTCCAGTGTGCTCTTTTCGAGATGAATGGCGCAGTGGTCAACATGGTTGCCTCACGAATGCGTTGCCGAAGTTCTAGTCCCGGCCGTAGAAAGGATATACACTTCTGACGAGCCCTAATGAGAGCGAATCTCGAGTCTAGTGCTTCGTTTTGAAAGGGGCCAATTGGAAAGTCTATTGGAATGCGACAGCTGCGATCACCTCTGGGCGATGTGATATATATATATATATATATATATATATATAGACAACGGTTCTTACCTTGGACGTAAAAAGTCACAATAAAGACTCATTACTCGATAGTTGCCTTTTGCACTTAATTTTACATATATTTAAATACTGATCATTTTACTTGGCGAGGAGGTGGCCATTGTTTGGCTGAGTTGTCTATGTAGTAATTGCGGAGTAGTGAAATCCACAAGAAAGCTGCCTGGCAGACACTGTCTTAATCTCACTTGAAACTCCGTTGTTTATTTTACAAATGCATGCATTTAGACATGTGATCTTTGTGCAATAAGTTTATTTCTGCATTATTGTTTTATTTTTGTATATGTAGATTATGTACTGTTTCACTTCTCATGTCATATGACATCTAAGTATCCAAGAAAGTCACCGCTGTAATGTTGTTCTTTGCGATGATGATAATATACCTGTTTAGGAAGCTCATCGAGGATATAACAAAATCTAATTAGCTGGTTTGGCGTGTAAATTAATAATACTTCATTAATTCTGTTCAACCTGGTCCCTACACACTTTCAACTGATTACATTCACAAGGACTGGATACGTCACTTGTGTGAATATTACCAAAGGAATATATTATTTTGACAGATTTATGTGCTGTTCAAATCCACCCGATGGAATTAAGACGTTCAACAATCTACTCTACGGATCACAGAGGCGCTTACATACCGTTTTCTAAAACTTTATCAGCAGTTTTCACAATTTTGGAAATCCTTCTGCTAATTAGCCCTCAGATCAGCCTCCGAGTAGAGTTAATCAACTGTTTGCTTGCTGCCTGGAATAAGGCAGAGCTAATCCCAACCGTAAGAAGTAAGTCAGATTGTCCAAGCTACGAATAAGGTATCACATAACATCTGACTCATCACTAATTGGAGGTCAATGTGAGGATTAGTAGGCAAGGACAGATTTTTCACACTACTGAAATATACCAAACTGAAAAATCTATCTTTGAAGCTTCTTGTCATACGACCAAGCCCAGTTAATCTTTCAGCCGGTTTGTCGCCAGCTTCAAGAAATAACAGTCTATGGTAGTCAGTTGACAGATAAGAGGTTCAAAATGACAGAGTTAGTGTCAACCCTCAATCAACCGTTTAGAATGGCAACTGCATGAGGCACAGCTCTGTATTATCCAATATCTACTTGTGTGATCTTGAGCAAAATCATTGGAGACGGACTTGGAGCAAGGCGACTAGTTTACGCGTCCCTATTGACCAACACCTCTATTTGAAAGAAGCGTTAAAGAGATGCGATTTCGAAGTACTTAGTGAGGAAAAGTTATGTCGACGGATTTGTCGAAGCGCAACCGCAGACGATTCATTTGGAAATTATAACATCAGTCACTCACGGACTAGTTTGTACTAGTTCACCCATACGTAACTATGGATCAGTAAGGGCTTGAGGTTCACTGTACCGACAGTCCTATAGGCTTTAATTATGACAATGCAATTAGTATAATAAACATCAAATTTGGCAATGGCTCAACATTTTCTATCCAGACTGAAAGATAGTTATCAAGTCACACAAGAGCGACCGATAACACTCCCTGTCACCGTGGATGTTCGGAGCACCGACGGTTCTGTGGTCAAAGTCAAATCCAATGAGACAAAGTAAGAGTGGGGCAGAAAAACTTCGTTGTAACGATCTAAATGAATCCCGTTGTTTTGGTAGAAGTCTTAACGATGCAAATGATAATGATAATGCGCAATAACTCGACATGAGTTCTGAGGTTAATTTAGGGCTTTATTGCCTTACTGGATTTGATGACGTTGATTCGTACTGACTTAGAAGACTGCTAATCACGCCAACTTTTCCAGTTCTTTGTCGACTAGAACATGATATTACACGTAGCAGATCGATTGTATGTCTAAAGGTCGCATTTGTCATAAGATTCTACACCCATATGTAAGAGGAATGTTTACGTCAAGAAGGCGCTATCAATGGGTTACGAAGCTTGTTAGGTTACACAAGTGGAAAATAGGGGGTTCAGTTATATTGTTTTCGTGTGAAGTCTACCACGCGATAAAGAACAAGGTTCAACTCGGTTAGTCACATACAGTGGGGATTAGTTTACGACGCGAGTACGAACAAAACTGTCGCACAACTATACAGTTAGATTTTTAAGATGTAGCCGGGAATCTTGATGATTACAAAGTAGACAGTAGTAACACTTAATCAAAATAGCTGTACCCAGTCCCTCTTCACTAGTCATAAGATTAGGAGTTAACGCACCACGGGTGGACTCTCACCCAAGCATAACCTGAGTCCAAGGTTTGTTACTCAGATGGTTCATCTGAATCCAATTATTCCAATCAACTTTGTGTGGCATTCACTTCGTTACTAAAACTAGCCACGTAGTGTGCAGCAGCAGATGAGGACCGTAATGACAAGGGTAAAGAAAATCTAAATTCCGGCAGACCACTTCAAACTTCCGGACTGTCTGATGGAGTAAAGAAGGAAAACAAACTGACAAACAGGAGTTGTTCCTCAATTAAACAATTTAGATAGAAACCATTTCTCCGTATTGGACTGAACATCATTCAGAGTTAATCGTGGAAGTTTCCGTTAGTCCACCTTTGAGGAAATCAACAGGCTCCATTTATGCTTCCGTTACACGTCTGTTAGCGATTGTTACACACTAACTTCTGATTGTGATCAGTTATTCCATCAAGATCCCTATGTTATTGTGAATGGTCATTACGAGATATACAACACCTGTACAAGCAATTCTCAGTATTTCGGATCAGCCGGCTTCGGCGACTGTGTGACTTTATGTCTCGTTATATCACCAAACGCCAGTCTCTCTCGTTCGCTGTACAGTAATCGCATATTGGTCGTTCAACAAGGCATTTGTGAAAAAGATCGCATGTGTCGTTATTTGTGCTTGAACGGCGAAGTTAATGAGACAATTTCATGTGAGAATGTTGTTAATTTGACCGACCCTAATCATTCCGATAAAAGGGATATTCTTGCAAATGACCCAGAAAATGTTAAGCAATAAGTCTAGAGTGACTATATTTAGGTTATCGACTGAGATTATCAGCTTCCCGTCCTATGACAGTGGGCTAAATGCTCAGAAGAAGTCTCTGTATAAGCGGGGCATGTTGTAACCTACTTTTTCTAGGAAACTGATTTCGTAGCGGTAAAGATTAGCGTTCCTCACAAACCCTCAGTTGAAATTTCAACAGTCACTATTGTGTTTATCATCAAAATATAATTTGTTCATTCCGAGCTCATGCCATCGTCATCTTCGAGCATCAAGGCCATCCGGCCTAAGCTTTCTCTCTTCGTTAGAAATATGAACTCCCAGTGGAATGTTTACGTCATGTGAGGCACCATTTGCTCAGAGTTGTACATCACTTTTCCGCGAATGTAGGAAATCCACACTTTTTTCACTGGTGAATCAAACTGAGAGTAGAGGTTTATTGGGTTTTGAGTAGTCCTTTCCGAAATATCCAGTCCATACCTGTTCTTTATTATTGAAGAATACGTCATTATCAGTTGAACACCATTCACGGCTACACACAATCTTCGCATTCATATTGACCTTTCAGCCAGCGCCTTTCAGATGGAGATAAAATACTTAAATTTTGCCCCTGTAAGAGCATGTCAGCAGTACACATCGTAGCTTAACAATTCAAATAATTTCCTTAAATTCACTTTCGACAGAGAGCTAAATCATGGGGTTATCGAATGCAGTTAACGAGACAGTTACCTCCCCAGACGATCAGACAAGGTGAGCACTACCCGCAAGTGGTTGAGCGTTTGTACATGACGATCCCGTCATGTCTAATTTTAGGTCAACTACATACTAATAAACACGGTTGCCTCATGAAATCGTGGCCGGAGTTCGGATCACTGCTTTAGTGAGAATATGCATTACTGATGTTCTTTAATAAGAACAGAAAGCGAGTACAAGGCTTCTGCTCCAAAACTACTGGATAGAACTTCAGTATGATTAAGAAAGTTACGATTATTTTTGAGTGATGGCCGTTTTGTAACAATCGGTACTAACCTACCACTTACCAGTTACTTTTTAGTTTGTCGCGCTGTATTAGCCGTTGTCTTAGACTGTTTCAGTCAGATGGAGCTCATGTTCGACCTGTCAGATCAACACTCACTGATGAAGATGGGATGCTCAGATCTGTGCATAGCATATTTGAAGTCCACTGTCTTGTAGCGAACCCCCCAATGACTCAAGTTCAGATGACTAAATGCCCAAATCTGATGTCCCTAAATTCAATCAGCGTTTCACCTTTGGTCATTGCGAAAGTGAAACAGATCTCTAATGACTGACTTTGTTCGTCCGAAACCTAGTTACCGCTACCGTCACTTTGGATCTCCCGTTTACCTGGAAAAACCCAACATACCTTCACTTGTGCTTCGCCGGTTGACAACTGTACGTAGTACGTGATTATTTTTTTTAATGGCAAGACACTTTGTGTGTACAGTGCTTCCGAAGCCAACGTAGTGTTTCCAACTGAGTTGCCTTCTAATCAGGGTGCCGTTAATTTCGCAGCTTTTGCTTGAAAAGAATAAACACTGTTCGGATAGTTTAATTGTGATGATATTTACTAACGTCACATGGTTGGACAAAAAGTTGGTGAGTTTTAACTTGATATTGTGAAGCTACTTGTAAAATACGGCTCACAGATGTACTGAAAGATGTTCATATTTATAAAAATAATATAGCGACGAACTTTCATAAAAAGCATTGTTTTCTAGTTTGTTATCTGCTAAATTTACAGACGTAACACGATGTGACTATCTTCCAGCTGCAGGTATTGCTGAAACATTCGAAAAACATATCCTGATATGCGCTCCAATCAACCGGCGCCTTGTTAGTTACTCATAAAGTGGTCTACCTATAAACCGTACGATTTTTCATTCCTGAATCTTACGTGGTTTACAGAAATTAGTGAAACGAAGCAACCCTGCTTAAACTGAGCAATATTACCGATTAATAAGCGACACCATCCGGTTTTACGTGGGCTCTGGAAAGGTATCAAAGTGAAGTTGGTTAACGCTGTAAACCCGAATTGCACTAAAATTTTGCAGCTCGATTGTTGGCTTGTGTTTTATTTCGCTACCTATCGTCTGTTCATCGACAGTTATGTTATGCTGTATCTTGCTGTACCGTTTCCTGGAATTGAATTGTGTACATACATGACTGTTGTTTTGGTATCCCTTGGTCGTCTGCTAACTTAAAGTTGTATTTCCTTGGTTGAAGCTGAGTTTTTAAATAAACAGCATATTCAGAAGCCGTTTAGACCCCCAAGAACTATGCGCATATATCATAAAATGTAAAGCAAGATGACTGCGTGATAAAATTTCGTCTAGAATTAGACAGCGTTGGTAAACGTGTATCAGGTGCGTAGGTGCCAGAGTACACGGTATTCCAGCTACCAACAAATCGTTCGGCCAGTCTCAGTCGTGAATTTAGTCCACGCCCGTGTACGTTAAATTTAACTGTACAATCTAAACTAGTAAGAAACCTAAAGTCAGACAAAATACTGGGATCCGTAACGGTCAGTCCAGTTGTTTGAATTGTGGTACAGGTCTACAGAACAGCCGTGTAACACATTAAGTGAGAATGCGCCTGATGTGTGAAAGTTACATGAATCAGCTCAACATTTTAAAAATATCATGCCAGTCGCTACAGACGACTAAATTTGTTAAACAAAATATTCATGTCACACGCCTGACCATTATTGAGCCCCGACCACATGGATATCGATCATCACCCGGTGGGATAAAACTTTGGTTGAATTAAGCAGGTATAAGAGACTTTTGAGAAGCTTTTCGACGTTCAGAGCGGTAACGACATTCTGTTTGGTCTCTTGATCGAGAACGTAACAACCAGTCAGTATTGTTGTCCTAAATTACCGATAAAAAATTTATTGAATGCGTAATGTCAGAATATTCAAAAACCAACAACCACACAATCGTGAGTATTCAAAAAAATGGTGAGTTTCACAAATTCCGGCATTATAATTAATGCATTCAAATAACATAACTCACCGCGAACGTTTGGTAAGAGGATCACGCATAATCATGAATTCTTTAATTTCGCCATACTTTTTGAAATAATCTCGGAGTTTTTCTATAGAAAAGCAAAAAATTGAACTAACCTCATTACATGTGCTGATAAAGTCCATTTGTGATTGGAAATGACAGGTTTATCTTTACACATTTGGAACAAGCTAGCAAGAACATATGACATTTTTAAAAATAACAGACGTTACTAACAATGACTATAAATATTTTTCATCAAATTAGTAAGTTTAATATTTCAAACTGCGTATCATTTGCGCCACCTGTATCAAACACGTGGCTCACATGTGCATACTACAACAGATCACAATAATCTCTTAGTAACATCACGAGACATATAAACATCGTCATAAATTTAGAATAAACTTGTTAGGATTGGATAAATTTGCTTAGTAATGTCAGTTCGATTCAGACTGAAACCAAATGAACCAATTACAAAACTCGATTTAAGGAGTGTCAGAAGTTATTAGCTTTATTAATCCGAAGGTAATAGACCATTGGTCACTTGCACTACAAGTCCCAATAGGATATTCTAGTTATTAAACATTTTCACTTGAGGACATGTGACGACAAGTTTGTGATAAAAATGTTACGGCCAGTCAGAGAAAATTGTCAAAATTTGAAATGTTTGCCAAAGAAAGACTGAACAGTTGTATCCTTTATGTAGGCTATTCAACCTGCATAATCAGTCTATCCAGTCAACCTTCAGTGTAAGTGAGCTATATCTGTTCAAGGTCTGCAGCCATGTAAAAGGATGGTCAGGACCATCTATTGTATTGAAAGAGAACTGGATCTTCGTAATTTCGATCAACACGTTAACTAAACATTTCTGTGTGGATTTATGTTCTCCAATAATTACTTTCATTCAACATATGACCAAATATTGAGGGAATTTCCCGATTGAAGAACGCTTCTTTAACTAGAGCTCACACACGAGCTGTTGCAGGCAGAACTGTGGTCGATCATTGTCAACCAATCTGAAACAACAATCAACTGATATACCGAATAAGTGGTGGTGATTAAAACTTGTCTGGACTTGTGTCGGGTTTACGAAACTGAAGTGCTGGGGTCGTGATTGTGGTAGGTATCATCAAACAGACCAATCAGAATGTAACACGCTTGTCGTCCAGTACCAACTGTGAATTTGTTGGTCTTTGAACTGAGAAAATACGTCCCCACAGTTAGCATTCCTTAGTTTCCCCATGTTGCTTTATCGAACTAATGTGTCATTAAACGTCCACGGCCCTAGTAGCCATTCTTGTCCTGGCCTACTGGCGTGACAAATCACCTTTCACCTTACTGGTCCCGTTGAGAAATCGTTGATTTTGTTGGACAAGACTATCGTTGTGAACGATTGCGGTCTGCCTATTGTAATTAGTGATTCATCTTCTGTAACAGTACCGTAGAAATTTTGGGTCCAATCTTGTTGTCAATTTGGAAATCCGTTTTCGGGCTATACGTAACTCAATGATGAGATGTGGATCGTTACATCAACCATCATTACAAATACCGTTGGCTTCCTATAATAAGGGTATTGTTTCTCTAATCGCTTCATATCTTTCAGATAACTGTTGTCCTGAATTTTCGAAACGATAGCTATGTACGCGAAAACCACCCGACATAATCTGACTTTAAAGTAGTTTCTGGATACTTCTTAGAAGCTTGCTGGAGTACACTTTCGGTCTTATAAACAATCCTACCACTCCGGATTATCTCTCTGATACGGTTAAGTAAGACCGAATGCTACGCTATACGTTGAAAGAAATTCAACTCTAACACATTTAAAATTTATTGGACAATTTCCAAGCCGATTTTCATTAGACGTTAATGGCTGTAATCTCATCCAATCTAACGTAAGAACTGAGTTATGCACTGGTTTCAGCCTCTTTTTGCTTAAGCTGTTGAGGTAATTCATAGTTGTTAGTAAAGTTACGACTTTCATTTGTGTTAACCGCTGGCCGTTTGATCAGAAGAAAGTTGGTTATCGAAAGAAACAGTATAAATAACCATAATTTTCGATTTCTTTTAAAGTTGGTCATGAATCAAAAAACCTCAGACAGTCCCAGACACACTCCAACTGTACGTGCTAACTAGGTTATCGAAAAAGACGTTATATATATATATATATATATATCACTGCGTTATAAAAATATATTTCCTGTAACCCCTACATAGTGCATTTCTAAAGATACCTAGAACAATGAAGAAGAAAATGTAAAATATCAGGTCATTATTGCCATTTTCTACTGTGGGTCGTATCTACTGATACCATAACACTGGATAGTGGTCTACGCAGCAGGACGACAAATAAGCGCATATGCATGGGGACAGGAGATAGCAAAGATTCCGATGGAGAAGGACAGTCAGCAACTTTACTGGTACGTAGTGGTCATTGACCGCACACTAACATGACTGAGAGAGTTCCCAACCGGCGGTGTGGATGGTCCGAAACTCACTGGGAAGACGGTATGTACAAACCTCACTCAGTAGATAGTTCAATTTTCATTGCTAACTATCACACTACCGCTCGATTACAATGTGGCTTCCTTCAGTCTTTCGCAGACATATCGAGCCAGTATTGTCACGACAGTCGCTTCGTCAACATATGGCGTACGACTCAATCGGCGTAGTCCGTATGTTTTCGTTATCTCGGTCAACGGTCGAGTACAGACTTGTATGAAACACAAATCGAAAGACTGTCACGTTGATGATACAAACAATCCCTTTTGGCCGCGTACATAAGGATACTTTTTCAAGCTCTCTTGATCCGCTTGAGGTGACTTCATGGTGAAATACACGATAAGTTTTCACGTATCCAAAAACTACCGTAATTGCAACTCGCTGAAAGACCAACACCAGATGAACGATTAAACTAACAGTTAACAGTGATCCAATGTCTTGAAGTTCCCATTCTAGAGATCCTTATCAACTTTTTCCGTAACGATGCCATCAGTTGACGATTTCGGAAACAGTCAGGGTACTAGGACGTCATCAGATAACTTGAACATGTACATCAACCCTGTACATCAAAACTGCACTCAACGTTTCATTATCGTTGCAAATCAATTGTTATTACCTACCTGCGAAATTATTCGCTTTGCTTGCTACTCGGTTATTCTGTTATTATACGTTGCCAATATTTCCCAGTAAATCTTTCGACACCATTCAGTATGGAATCAACCATACGTAAGCAACTTCAGTCTCATCTAATCCATAGCCGTCCAGTGAATCGTTTGAACTGAGTCGGAAAAAAGAAAACCTATGCACACTCTGACAAACAAAAAGTTAACGATTGGCCGAACGGTGTTCCATTGATTCGGAATATGTTTGTCCTAAAAGCAATACGCCCAACGTGGATGGTGAGATCCGGTTGATGAAGCAAAATATCTAATGTGCTAGGGGCCGAGAACTCAAAACTAAGGCACCAGAGCTTCCAAAGACCATATTCAGGAGCATCGGGTTTTTGGAGAAACTTTCTCTGGAAAAAGCATCGGATGCTATACAGTGACTGATGTAATGTTACATAAGCAACAACAGGGGTGGTGAACCCAAACACATCCGCCTTATCGATTTTCTAAATGTTGAAGACAGTTAATTTTTAGACTAAATTCGACGTTTTCTTTGCTGCCTTATGGACTAGTAGGTAATCGCAACCTGGAGAGTTGAATACGAAGTAAGTGTGACTGAGGATGTTTTAAGAGGCAGTAGCCAGCCGTCAACGAGCAATGAGAGGTGAGAAAATGGAAAGAACCTTCGTCAATTTCGGGTTGAATCAACCGGAAATGAATGTTTTAAGCAATTCCAACCCAGTCTCCATGAGCTGGAAAAAGCAGGTAGTCATGAAAGACAAAATACACCGACGGAATTTGTCATAGGTCTCAATGTACTCATCGTTTTACGCCTCACCCAAAATAGACGGGGTGGGGGGTAAGTAATCAATTCAATTGACGATGTTAAAAACAAATTGATAAAACTGACTCTCTAAGACTTATCGGAAAGTTTCGTTTCAGTTCAGTGAAACTGAAAATAGCGCTTCACGGTGTGGAGACTTAGCTCGTAGTGTCACGCATTGATTTGATTTTAGACTACAAGGATGCCATTCGCACTGCTACCATCATGCACACACACAAAGATTGCGGTTCTGTGGTATGTGCTTGAATTTGTCAGTCCTATCGATCCGCAACTATTGGCATCAACGCGCGGTATACAGACAGTTAGATAGACAGTAAGACAAGGAGGCGGCGACGACGACTGCAACAGTAGCAGCAGCTGTTTCTGATGATGGTGATGATATAAATGGTACAGCCAGTAGGCAATGAACGGATTAATGACCTTTCTCCCTGCCAGTAGCTCTCTATAAGAGAATATATACATACATATCACGGCATAGCTTAAAGCAGTTGTAATCGCCCCACAGACGGCTCGGAAATACCCCGTCAGTAGACTTGAAAAATGTTACTAGGAAACAGTAGGAATCGAATAAGGTTTTTGTGTAAATGCCAATCTGATTTTGCTTCATGGTTTGACAGTAAGACTTCGACACAAATCCGACAGTCACGTGCGTACGCACACAGACATACGAGTTTGAGAGAATGCAATCAAGTTTCAGTAGACATGCAAACCAGCATTTGCGTGTAATGACCTGACCAAACTATAAGAAAGGCTTGGATAAAGAGAAATGGAGGTGCAGTAGTGTGTCAGTTATTCGATCAGTGCGGAATGAAAATGACTTGCGATTGATGAAGAAACCGGCAGAAAGAGGGACAAGGAATATCCAAATCGAATTTGCATTTGAACCAAACAAATGCAAATACATGATGCATGACATATATGGGCTGGTTATGCTTCTATTGTAATTGAATATTTACATATGATATGAAATTACACATAATTGTGTAGAATAGAAAAAACTTACCCGAAGTTGTTGTTGGACTCAGACCACCAATGAACATTTTTCTGAAAAAAAGGAAAATGGAAAAAGAACGTTTTCCAGTTGAATGCGACTGCATTTTCAATAAAGTTCTGAGTTAGATCCTTCAGTGAGGAACGCGCTTGTAATATGAAATGACAGATAAACCTAAGCATTCAATAAACAGAACAAACTGCGGTTACGTGTTATCATGCAGTCTGAAGAGCACACCAATTGTTGCGCACTGTCTATCAGTTCTTAGATGCTCTGTTGATGTCAACAGTGGTTTTAAATACTCTGATCGTTGAGTAAATGTTCAAGATTGTAGTCTTAAGGTTTATGTCAGGAGTTCGACATAGACAGTCCAAACTTGCTAAACCTAACAAGGTCTGGTGACCGAAGTGGACAGGCAAACATTTGCGCTCCACCTATGGATCACTTATACCCAAGCAGGCCTGATACGTTGTTTCTTCTCCATATACTGCCGTTGATGTTGCCAGCCGTGGGAAACACGTTGTCATCCACCTTACTGGTCAGTGTTTCTGAGGTTCACCAACTCTTTTCTCCGCTCATCTAATGGACACCCACAAATGAATAGATACATCTTTACAGAGGACAGTAGTTAACATAAATTCAAGAGTGGCCTGAGTCAATTATCAGCAGTTTGCCACATCTGGGAAAGACGACCTTGTGAATGACGGTCAAACCGAGATTCATCCAAACACATCACTTTGGCACAGTGCCACAAATGCAGCGTCGCATATTCTATGACAGTAGCTGTTATCTCTGGTTTCCCCACAAAAAAGGAATATGGATTTCAGTTTGATCTCATTCCTACAAAGCACTAAGGCGAGAAAAAGTTGGAACTCTTAACTACCTCTAGTCTGATCAACCACAAAAAGCGTCCGGAATCTTTTTAAAGTAGTTCCATTTTGCTCCCTTATTTCTTTGCGTCTCACATGATATTCAGCTGCTTAGCAGGATTCAGAAGCACCTTAAAACCCGGCAGTCCATTGTTTAAATTTGTTTTCTTGAAACATACAGATAGATTACCACTTAATATGCTGTGCTGCCGTTTCCACCCAGCAAACCAGTAACATACAACCCAGCTCATCAGAAATTTAATGCATCCTCCCCCAGTTACGAATTTGAATAGTGAAACCAGAAGACCGGTTTTGCAAGATGATAGTACCATTTCGTATGTTCTCGTCAGTTGCTACACATAACAGCAGTGAACATCAGTAAACACTTAAGCGAATTAAGTTCATTTATCCAGTCAGTGTATACATTCATCTGTCATTGGTCAAAACCATGGCAGACGGAGGTTCAAGGTTAACAGCTTTTGCCCACCGAGGGCTGGCTTGCTAAGCATGACAAGCAGCCCCTCGAGTGACTTGAAGATGACGGTCTTCTGATGATGCATCAACACACGGAAAGCGTTTGTCGCCTAAATAATTTATATGCTCACCATTGTTATGTGTAGCACCTGACGAGAACATACGAAATGGTACTACCATCTTGCAAAACCCGTCTTCTGATTTCACCATTCAGCTCATCAGATTAAACACAAAGGTTCACTTTTAATATGAAGGCTTTCCACAACAGCTAGTGATCCAGTGGCAATCTACAAGAGCCACAGTGTGCACTGTGGTGGGCAAGTGTGTTTGTGACTGATCCTAGTCCACTTAAACTTTCGAACAGCTTTCCTGAAGAGCAATCGAAAAATAGTAGCAACAGGCATCGAAGCAAAAGAACACGGTAGGGTTTGCAAACAAACCGTATGTTTCCAGTGTGCTGAAATATGATAAGAGGTTAACTCTAACTTAGATTGGAACCAACGGCAGCAACTGAGAGAAGAAAAGGAAGCGAGGTGAGTTCCAACCCACTCACGGACACTCAAAATGCATTAAACGAAAAGTGCGTAAAATCTTCGAGTCCGTTAGACAACACTCGACGAGGTACAAATGAAATGATTCTGAATATTGGAATAACAAATGAGTCGTGATGAAAAGGGCAAGCATTCGCTGCGTCTGGATAGTTGCACGACTGAAGAAAATGGCAGTGATTTCGTATCAGTCCTACTACGGTAGGTGTACACAGAATCATGTGTCCAGAACAGATAAGCGTGAAAACACGGTTGCTTCCACGATACCTAGAGAAACCACATGATCGTTGTTCATTAGGGAATGCGTACTTGCGGCGGTGTACTGAGACAGAACCCTGTGATCATTCTGTAGGCTGCTTGTGGAGAAGCTAATTTCTTCAAGCATCATAGTTGTGTGCAAACGGACGACCAGTGAATTCACCGTATTAAAACGATCATCTGTAGTCATAGGCTAGTCACATTTACTGGTAACCAAATTGAATACTTGTCAATTTACCGCCTAACGGGTCAGATCCAGAAGAATTTATTGGGCTTTGCTACTAAATTATTTGGGATAGAACCGAAAACGATACTAAAACTGGGATTAACAGAAACAAAACACTTTACCACTGAAGCTCTATGATTTAAAATTCGTCATTCTCAACAGCACGTCCAACCGCACGTCAGAATCATTCTACAGATATCATATTGGAAGACAATCCAGGGCTTCATTCCTTGAACACATGTTGACTAATGACGATCTGGTTACTGCTTCCAGCTCAACTCAAGTTGTGTGGCGAGCGCACAACATAGGAAACATTCGCAAAGCGAAGTTTGTTTAGTGCACATATGTATGGTGGTCGTCCTAGATTTGCTTGTTCCAAAAGATGACAATCGAATGCATATCAGCACTTGTGCAATAAACGTAATATACGTGTGAAATACTGTCTGGATGTTGTAGAATAGTTAGTCGGTTAGGTTTTAGTTGTACAAATGCAAAACACTTACTATAGCATTATATATTTTGTTTACCAATGAAAGCCGGTGTAACGCAAGCATTGCAAAAGACGAAGTTGTAACCAATACTATGGTCGTTCGACTGATGCTACAACTAAACTAGTCATCAAAATGAGCAATACTATAAAGGCGTGCTCGTTTATGATACACCTTCAAGGTATCCCATGTAAGTCATATGCTCTCAAGCTGTATGACCTAATGCAGTTGGATGGAGAACTACCAAAGATGGATTATTCCCATCCAGAGTTAATCAACCGTAGATTTTTCGGGTTCTATACGATCCATTATGTCATAGAACACAATTTGCCCGACAAGCGTATGATCACATTAATCATATCTCGTGGGTATAATCCAAAGTACGCTGGTGTACACTGATCATAGACTGAACGTCGTAGACCTTCGGGCAGGGTTCGCAACTCATTCGTCCCTGTAGATGGTGTACCTGTTGTAAGTTAGTCACTTTACAATACATCCCTTACACCGCTGGTCTCTTTCATGAGGACTCTGTAAACCACGTCATATGGACATTAGCACAAAGACGAGAGAGAAATAATCGTTCACTAAATTTTGGTTGATTAGTGTTTGCTCCAACGGAACTTTGCTTAACGCGACAGTGAATTTATTCTCTGACGAGGTAGCTCAAACTAACGGAAAAGTGTTTTTATACAAGCTGTTTGGCACAGCAATAAACCAGATTTAGCGGATACATCTGTTTGATGTACTAGCATGCTTGAACGGGCCAGAGGGAAATTTTCCGGACTATTAAAATTCGCATAGTCATTCTTTTTCTCATGGTTCCTACGGTCGATTAGTCCCTCATGAAGGAAATGAACATACTCGTTATTTACACAGTCATGTATGCTTACAGAGTGTTGTTAATAGTATAATTTCAGAACATTAATTTTACAGGCTAGTTTAATTATTAAGTAATTACCACTTTAAGGGAAGCACATATTTCTTACAGTGAGGCACACTCACACCCCAGCTGTTTCAAGCTGAGAATCAAGACTTTTTGTACAAATCGTTCTCTTATTTTGAATGAGTGATAAAGATTGGTATATGCTTAAAAGTATTGATGCACGTCACAAAGTTGAAATTAAAATCGAAGGTAGCAGTGGTCCAGATGAATAAACCAGACATGTGGTCAAGTATAATATTACTGACAACGCAACTAGAATACGAATCAAGAAACACAGATTAAGAGACGTAGCCTGCCAGGCTGGTAGACGGTTAAAGGCAAGCAAAACGAATAAAACCAGAAGCAAAAAGGTCCTGCAAAATTCTATATGTTTCAGTTGAAACCGCGTTTTCTGTCTGTCCTGTCAAAGTGCTTGACCTGCAAACCTAGCTATCCTAGATCATTTCTGACAAGATGGGTGCAAAATCCAGCCGGGAGATCAATGACAGTCATTAAAATGAAAGCATACATCGTACGTTATTTGAGCGGAGAATTTAATGTGCTAAAACCATATCGTTTTCAGTAGTTGAGAAAAAGAAGCAACATGTCTACACATTGCAGTTACTGTTGGTAACCAAAACCACATATTTTATAAAGCAATTAGTAAACTTCTGGATATATTGCGTAGGGCATTCAACAGCACTCAACCCGCAGAAAGGATTCAAGTATACACGTGGACGGAGTACGTCAACAGTTAACAGTAATTAACTGACGCGGACTTGTATTGGAATGCGGATAGTTTGTAACTTCAACTTGCCGTGTGTCAACGCACGCCCATTCGCTTCAGGCTATTGACCACACGGATGAAGTGTCCTATATCATTCGTTTTCAAGTAGTCGATTTTCACACGAAATCGCCCTACCTGTCACTGCTTCACCTGACCAAACATCATGTTCTCAGAGTGGTACACACTGGGATGAAAAGCGAACAAAATTACTCAATGTGTTTACTGATTAGTAGTGGGTGATTCTGCTTTTATATAAACTGAGCGTCTCCCGTAATCGATCGTAGCTGTCGTGCTCTCATAGTATTTTAAGTTAACCGTGTATGAAGAGAAACAGTAAACTCGAGAGTTACTCTCATAAGAACTGGTCAGTAGTGTATATTTTTGCCACGGTCGCGACTAGAACTCCGACCACGCTTTCATGAGGCAACTCTGTTGACCCCTGCGCCAATGATCCCAGAGAACTCCAATCTAGTGCTTCTTTTCGATAGGGGTCGACCAGAAAGTCTGTGGGAATACGACAGCTGCGATCAGTTGTGGGTGATGTTCAAGTTGTGTTCGATGTAAATCCACTATGGGTAAATAGCGCGTTATTTTTTGAGGGAGACGTACTCTATCTGCAGGGCTTTGTTCACCGCTCAGAGCATAGGCATCTGGATCTATCCGGTGACTCTCTACATACATCGTTCACAGTGCGTAGTTTTACAGTTACAGCAAATGATGATGTGATCTAGAAAGACTGCTTCCTGTGGATCAGTTGGCAGCCCACCTACTGACTGAGAAACGCTTGTCTTATATTGTATAAATCTCCATGCTATCACTGAGTTACTTCTGAGCCTTCAGCAGCCTAATCTTCTTCCATGAAAACGTAGTTTCATGTAGATTGAACATCACCCACAATTGATCGCAGCTGTCGGATTCCCATAGACTTTCCAGTCGGCCCATTTCGAAAAGAAGCACTAGATTCGAGTTTCGCTCTCATTAGAGCTCGTCAGTAGTGCATATCCCCACCACTGCCGGGACTTGAACCACGGACATGCTGTTCATGAGGCAACCGTGTTTACGGTCGTGTCAATGACCTAATATTAGGCACGACCGAATTATCATCGCGTGTGAACGCTCAACCACTTTCGCTTGTGAGTAATGATCAGGTTGCCCGATCGCCTCGAGAGGAGACACAGTTACTGTCTGTTAACTCCAATCGATGACCCCTCGACTAGGACTTCTCTCCGAGTTGAAATCACAAAAATCATTGACAAGTTGGGCGGTATTTGATTAATGATTAGTAGTTTATCAGCAGATCTTCCACAGATTACCAGATAGAAATATTTCAGTCATTAAAGACAAATGCAATCGAGCTGCATTGGAAAGAGTGAGGTGGAGAGTGAATGAATTTGCAGTATTCGGCAAACGCGGCCTGCTAGACGGATACCGAGAAGCACGTTATAATAAGACTAGCAGACTGTTTCATTCCAGCTAAACGAGTGGACATACATTCACTGCATGCTTTAAGTCGGGGTGAGATCTGCAACAGCTCTGTTATTTTCATGTGACAGCTGACCTTGTCAGTCGCATCATCCTTCCTCCATTCTCGCGATAAGCAAAATTATAGATGATGATAAGACTGCGATATATGCTAGATTATGTAATTTAGCACCATGAGTCAAACAATCTGACTATACTGTTGTGAACGTTACAGTTATTCTTACACCGGTGTATGTTAAGTATAAAAAATTCCTAACTCACTTTTGTACTGTTACGTTTCGGACGTCTTTCTAAAGCATAAATATGATCCTGTTATACCTATGGTGATAACTATTATTAACGTGTATATATTAAACAATTACTTTCTTGCTTTTTAATTATGAGGTAGACGCGACAACTGTACATTCAGAACGTTAATGTAATACTAACTGTTGATTATGTAACGCAGTATATAATTAAAGGCGCCAAAGAAATTTGAAAATAGCCTGTGAATTCTCGATAGCCAATTCTTTGAAACACTGAGATGGTTGTACAGGTTTTGAAACATTATGCCACGCCTCGTCTGTGCTTATCTTTTTAATATGTTCAGCTCATTGCACACGCTTAATTGGTTCGGATGAATTTCACTTCTGATAGCCCACAGGTTGTCATGTCGTAGTCTGTTCGTCTAGGTTAGATCAGACCGAAAACGATTGTTTGATATATCATTTATCACTCCGTTGGAAGGTTATGAATGATCTGATTTAAAAGTTTGTTCCTGTGTGGCACTTTCGGGGTTTTTTTCTCAGGAAACAAAATAGTCAACAGTGCTGAGATGAATAACCATGTTTAACGGGAAGTATGCTGTATTTTTTATTCTTAAAATGTATTTTTTATTGAAAAATGGCGTCACCTTTTGTATATGGTAACATTCTCCATGTTGTTTTATCCGGACATTAGTTGTGACTTTAATATTGAGACTGGTGATTTAAAATCCGCGCATAATTTAGTTAATCAAATTAGTGTTGTTTGGGATTGCATTGCGAGTTGAAAGAAGTCATGATTCACTGCGTACGTTCCCATCGAAGAGGTACTCCCTATAAGCCCGATAGTAAACAGAAACCCTTCCGAAGGCGCAAGATAAACTATTCAATTATCACGAAACCGCACGTGGGCAGAGAGAAACATGTGCGGTTAGACGTTTGTCAGTTCGATCAATAAAATACTTGGGTGATGAATGAACCAAAACAAGTTAGAAAACATGGGTGAACACTGTCCAAGTGCATTAATGAATGCCGTTCGCTTGTAGTAGCTTCAATGAATACACAGAAGTCGCTGGTTGTCACTACAGTTCACCGTTACATTACAACAATGAACGTTTGTAACAAATATCGCCGCAGATGTTGATAGGTTCCGGCTAAGCTGCAAGCATGTTTAGAACGTAAAGACTTTGGTAGCTATTTTGATAATATGCGTTATTATTAAACTGATAGTCTATCCATTCAAGTGCAATGATGCCGTCAACGGTTATTTGCAGCTGTTGGTTCGAATCCAGGTTATGTCTAATCCTATTTAGGTTATGATTAATTGAAATGTTACCAGTAGCATGACAACAAACGTCTAATGACACAGTTGTACAAAATTTGAGTAAACATAAAGGAAATACACGATTGTAATCCATAACATGGCTGAAGTGACAGGTGGATTGTGAGGTGGTTGCAGGTAGGGTTGGGTGATGACTTGCAGGGCAACGTTTCTGAAGTTACTCATTAGTAACCAAAATACTGCTCAACAAGGTAACGATTTCTGTGACTTCAACTTGGAGAAAAGCCTTAGCGGATGAGTCATCGATTAACAAGAGAGTTAATGTGTCTCCTCTTGAGGCGACCGAGCAACTTGATCATTACTCACAGGCAAAAGTGGCTGTGTTCATACATGATAATTCGGTCGTACCCAATGTGCGGTCAGCGGAGCAGTGGTCAACACGGTTGCCTCAAGAAAGTGTGGCCGGAATTCTAGTCCCGGCAGTGGCAGGGATATGCACTACTAACGAGCTCTAATGAGAGCGAAACTCCAGTTTAGTGCTTCTTTTCGAAATGGGCCGACTAGAGTGTCTAGAAATAGCACGGATCCTTTGAAGATATGTTTAGTTTTAGTGGATAAAATGAAATCCCTACTAATGTTTTGCTGCTGGCCTAGATCCACTCTACTACGTGGATAACCAAGTTCATTTTGCGTTGATCAAGGCTGTTGTTTGCAAAATTGTTACATGAAAAATGCCCCCTGACAACTGGACATCCAACGCACACGTCTAATCCTTGGGTGTGTCTATCAAACTTAACCACAAACATGTGACCTTCAATGGAATGTCGGTTTGTCGGTGCACGTACGATCGTTGACCTGTCTTCAAAGTTCAGTCTTCACAGTTGCCACCGAAGAAAAACTTAGCCATGATTTGGATTCTGCCCAATTTACAAAAGCAAAATTATTTACTGCCCGAAGCCTTGCTTACAGGATTCGTAATCTGTGACTTTCGGCCTGATAGAAACACTGACGTCTCTGTTATCTCGATCAAATGTGTTCAGACATTGGCCAAACCGGCTATAGGATTATTAAGTCGTAAAGTATCATCACAGTCAACAACAATAACAACATAACCAGGAGCTTCATCAACTTCCAGATTATCGTCCATCACAAAGTGACGCAAAGTGGTTGCGAAGTTTCACTGCTTTAAACCCAAGGGGATAATAAAGAACAGTATCATTTCAAGGAGAAAAATTGGCACAGATAAGAACTGGTTCAATAAAATTCGCCTATCTGACTTATAGAATTCAGTACTAAGATTCAGCAGTTTGATAAACCACACGGTTATGCTACAAATGAATGTAAGCCGAAGGTGTTAACCACCTCGTTTCAACAGCTATTCTTAGTTCTCAAGAGTACATCTATCAGATGAAGGTAACACATACGATTGGGTCACTGTTAACGTGTTCATTCGGAAGATTGCGACACTTCGAATGGGGAGAGGTAAACACAACTTACAGTCCCGGAATCGTAAGCGGGTGTTTTTCTTCTACTGCACAAACCAGCAATCGACTAGCAAGTGTTATTTTGCACAGGTAAGTTTGAGGCTGTAATCACCGCAGGTTACTAGACAGCTAGATGTGTATGACACTGTCCCTCTTCAGTCCCAACACCATGACGGAATTTGGTGGGTTAAAGTCAGCTAGTGTACATGAGATGTATTCAACGTTCTTCTGGGCTGCAACCTCGGAAGCTACTGAAGCCAAAATTTCAAACTGGATTATACAGAGTAAAAATTTTAAAAAAAACCGCTGTTGTTGCGGCCCACTGAGTAAAAACTACGTAAGAAATGTTGATTCGATTGCTATGATTGCGTTTTCTCCGTGGATCTCCACACCCTAACTACTAAACCTTTCTCTAAAAAATAGTACGTCTATCTTTAGGCCGAGATTACTTTTGTTAGTTTGACACCATCCACTCGTGTCTGTGCAGTGTATTAATGCACCTTTCCATCCAATAAAGCACCAGGCTAAAAACACTTGTAAACCTGTACTGAGGTTATTATCCGTAGAGTTCAGGGTAGCATTTTTGAAAGTAATCTTTCCCATCATGGGGAATATTTCCTACAGTGCGATTCAAATTACATATCTAATTTCTCTTGGGGGTATCCCTATCTGACGGCTGCCACCAATCCAACCTACTATCAATCTGTTTCAGTGGTGCCCATTTTAACAGAGATTGTCAATCACCTACATTAATTACGGTCAGCTATACTTATAGGTTAGGCTACAGAACGCGAGACAACCACGTTATGCAGCTGATGAGCAGTATAAGTGAGAATTACTCCAACAATCACGGAAATAACGCAAGCAGGCCGGCCATTTCATCAGTCATATCAAACTAGAGCATAAAACAGTACAGTTAATAACAGGTCTGTTCAGTCCTGATTACCTGTCCACCATGGACGTCGAAAGCTTCTACATATCATCAGGGAACACCTTCAGTAATCCAAAACGAACTCCTATTCGGTGCAATGTTCGTTCGGTGCATGTTCGTCTTTGCGTATTGCCACAAAATGTACAATCAGCCGGGTGACGCACATATGTCGTGCGTAAACGATATTAGTGCCTCCAAAACCGGTTACCCACATTTAGGTTTGACACGTTTTTCGTGTCTGCTTAGTAGCAGTGTTAGGGACATTGGGTTGGATCTGTTTTACCGGGTTATGTGTAGCCAGATGAGTCTTTAGCCTAAGATTTAGTTTATTTCGCGGCGTGCATGTGCGAAACTACAAAACCACAAACGCAAACCCCCTTTTATTTAGCTGACGTGTCTCCACGTATGTTGTCATCGCCAACCTGTCTGTTAACAAGTCCCGTAGAATATACATTCACCTTCCCGTTCAATACCTCTTGCTGTTCCCGGTAGTAAAAAATATTCTTCGGTTTCACTGATAAGACGAGTGCCACACTACTTATTACTGACGCGATATAGTTCATCAGTGCTAGCTGAATGGTGTTCAGTCGACTGTAAACCCACATCTTAGCAGTACTGTTAGTATAGTCAGAAGACACAAATTACGATATGAATTCAGTATACTTGAGAAGTTGTTAGTTGTGAGCGTTCATCAACATCTTAAACGAAGATGTGATGTTGACACTGTGACCTGTAGTCGATAAGTGCCTTACAATGGATGAAGCGGCGTTTCGTCCTCGTTGGGTGTCACTCATTGGCGGGTTAGTCAGTGCAACTGTCCACCAATCTGGGATATGTTCCTTGGCTCTGGTTTCAAGCATCCTTTCCGTTCTACCAATGTATGTTTCCGCAACCGCAGGAAAACTGATAGGTACAATGTCTGGTAGAAAACATAGGGGTTTCCTTTTTGACCGGGGGTAGAGATAACCTAGTGGTTTATGAGAGCAGGACAAACTTTGCTGAATTATACACCCGTTTTAGCGCGGCACTGATCATCTTTGTTAAAAGGGACTCAATGTTTCAAGTATCATTGGTTACAACATATTGACCGATGTGTTCGAATGAGCTCATCTCCAAGGAGAATGATGTAAAAGTTAACAAAGTTACAGACACATAATTCATCATCATGGACTGCATTACAGTAGCAGTTCTTGTTGATGGTTAACCGCCATAACTGTAATTAACATTAGACTAGTTAGTACGGTAATCACTTTTTCATGCGGCCGCACAGAAACTGATACACAAATTGGATTCATCTCCTGACAGTTAATTTTGAGGACAATAAAAATGAACCCATCAAAACGTTCGTAGTTCTCTCGCTTGGTAATTGCGTTGCTTTGACTAATCAATTTTTTCGAATTAAGCATTTTTCGGCTACCTGAACAAATTCTGAGTTTCGTGCCAGAGGTAGAATGACCTTGACCTTTAAATGAAACAAAAGGACTATGAAAACCTTTGAATAGCTCATTAGTCTTGGCTTATCTTACTCAAAGTGTTCATTCTGAGAGGTCATAGGAAAAAGATGCAGATGAACATCGATTGTTTGTTTGAAACACAACTATCGGTGATAAGTTACAAGAGTGATTGTGTGTGCGTATATTCTAATTATACTGCATGTGTGTACGTAGTTTGTACATACTTGGAAAAAAGGTGCTTTTGGTTCCTTATCAGCAGTGATCTTTAACTAAGTTCATACCAGTCAACACTAAGAGTCTGGACGACTTGGAATGAGTAACGCACATCACACAAAATTGTTACCGATGAAGCGGTGAGTGCCTGGTATCAGAACACCATCTTGATCAGACACAACTAGTCTAAATCAGTCACATTCCTTGACTACACACGCATTTAGATGCATATAGAAAGTGAATCCACAACCACTGAAATTCAGACCAAATTGGTTAGAAACATTACTGAGAGTATCTGGCCATTTTAGAGAGACTGAGAAGTAAAACCTGGTTTGATCAGTGGTAATATCAAAACAAGACTGAAACCTCTTCGCCACTAATCAAAACAAACCGGATCCCATCGGATATCCAATAAGTGACGTTCCCACATAATCATGTTTACTTAACACAAGTTATATTGAGACTGCATGTATTTTGGTAACACATTCCACGGTTTGAAGTGACTTAATAGTATCCACACAAGTTTATCAATTACATAGACATAGAAGGCATAATATATTTTTCCACATTCGTTCTGGTTCTGAAATACATAGACTGCGATTCGAGTCCTAGTTATCACGACGGGCTCCTGCCGATTACGTTTTGGACAACGTGATAACGTTGACCCCACATTTGACCATCCATGGCATATGGCCACAACTCCTCAATGGTGTAAAATCCAGAATAATCAATTGTTATTTTCGACCAGTTCAGATAGTTAACCACAACCTTGTCATTCCACTAATCTGCCACTTCCTCTAAACTATTAGCTGAGTCGTTATTCACATGCTCAAATTCATACGAATAACTTTTTAGGACAGCTATTTTATTAAATTACTCGGACTAATATCGACATTCGACGACATTGTTTGTGGATTTTCATCTGATTTACTTCTGACACTCCTGTCTGTGATCTCGTCAACAACAGATGGTGATAGACAGAAGTCAAAGTGAATGGACAAACAAAAGTACTATTCATGTGATTACGTGTATTTACCATCAGTCATCTTGTCAACACAGATAGCTATCTTAAACGGATGGTGCATTGTCACTGTTTAAGGGTCAGAGTCAAAGATAATCTGTCTCCATTTCATCTATATAACCGAACCATAAGAAAGATACTGTCCATTCTTGTGCGAGCCATCATTTTGAACGAAACAGTGTTTTCTAACACTCCAGATCAATAAGGCAGCTTTGCTTAGACCTTGGGGTGAAATATCAAATCATTATTACCCGGTTGTCCAAACTTGGAGAGAAAAATTCGATGTGCATAGCCTTAATAAAAATAGATTCACTAGTTGACAGTAAGTAACCATACACGAAATTGGGCTATTATTATAAAGCATACGATTTAGATTATGGAACCTAACAGTCAGTAAACGCCATCACATCATTAGGCAGGAATGATTGTGCTGCACAGTAACTCGGTGACGGGTGAGTGATACAAATGTCAAACACAATCAGAACCATGAGAATGCATGTTACCATGGTTGTTTCTGCACAGACTTAGGAAAACTTCCAGTATACTGCATTATATCAAACCATTATCTTACCTTTATCCTAGTTCGAATTAAAGTTGAAAAACGATTTCCAACATGATTATGTCGCTCCAAGGACGTTTCCATCAGTGATGTAAAGTTTAAACTTAGTCAATCTTTCAGGTCCCATTGGCATGAAAGTAATATATTACAAATTACATGTCATGAGACGCGGCTCACTATTTTGGACAGTTTGAAATCTGTTTCAAAATTGTAATAAACGAAGAAATTAATGTGTTGGCTGAGGTACATAGGCCAAGTGTTAAACTAACATCCAGCTCAACAAGCGGACTGCTCTACTTCACTGTGAATTACACGTGAATCAAATACATCGAGACAGAATACTGGAAGTTCTAAGATGATGATGTGCATCGTAAATCCACCTACCAAAAGAGCGGTTAGGTATTGTAACCTCTATAAAGGAATTCTGATTTAAGATAATTCAACTAGCGAACGAATAAGATATGCTAACAAAAACAGAGCTACCTATAACAACGACTTATTAACGGTAATGATGATGAAAAGTAGATTAATGCGTCTGGTTATATTACTTATCGACCTAGCTTATGGTAGATCTGCGGTTCTGATAACACATTCAGAGGTTGGATTCCGGTTACCGTTCTGCTTCAGTCTAATTTTGGGAAACCTGAGATTATCTCTCCCACACGTGACTGTGTTTGTCAGACAGCGATTAACAATCTGAGGTGTGGAACAGGAAGCAAGTCAGCGCACCAGAACGAGCTCGACAAAGCCCATGTAGGTTGCTCCTTGTTGGAAGAATAACATAACTTCATTTGAAATCAAATGTAGCGCAATGATGCAATGGAATCTGGATTCTATGAAAAACGTAAAGGGGTGAGTTAGTATTGTGAATATGGCACTCCCGCATGTTCAACGTGCTGTTTCCAACCATAGTCTTTAAGTCAGGAATCTAAAGGTATTGCGGAGAAATGTGATCTGAAACTGAAAGCCAGCATAGAGAAGTTTATTTTTGATTCTTTGAACAGGTATTGTGGTTTTGAACTACATGTGATGCAGCGTGATTTTTGATGATTCATTTCTAGCACTTTTGGGCTACAAGTGTAGTTCCGCCTACGAACGTTAGACAAACTGGAATACGTGTGAGAACGATAACCTGGTTTCAGAAACCTCAAAAATAAAAGAGTACGCTGAACTTTACATAATAAAAGGTCAAATCAACGGCCATAATTTGGAAAATGAAACGGAAGCTGGTGTCTCCAGAGATAGGGTGGTAGTCGCAAACCTGAAGTACCTGTGGCGACACACAGGCATCTTTTAAACTTAAAGGTCGCTAGTATAAGGAAAATATGAGAGCTGTCCCATCTGGCACCCCCGAAACTTGGTTGCTCAGAGTAGAAAACGTGAGCCATCTTTGAATATCAGATCACCGATAACTACTTTTGATCGCACGTATCGTGTAAACAATGAAGAGCTCAGGAAGTTGGTAGTTAACTGTGACTCCCAAGCTAGTACTTTTGTTCAGACTTCACGTTCACACAGAGTTAAGTGACTCAGCCACGTACTAAGGATGTTAGCTATTTATCTGCCAAATAGAGCATTTTTGCTGACTTTGCGGCTGACTGCCCTAAGAAGTGAGGTGGCCTGAAATGATGAAGTTGTTTGCGAGGATGTTGTTCACTACAGATCGCGTTCGCCTCAGGGGTTTCCGACCTGGCGTTTCAGAAAGCCGGCAGCTGGAAACGTTAAGTAAGATGGCGGCTAATTGGACAGAATGACATGAATATTGCTGTTATTTGGCCGACTTATCTGTGAGGCAAGCGCATTTAGTTACGCACGGTAATGAAAGCCTTCAAACAGCTGTCTTGCTGATGATGCCTTAACTTCACTTATGGTTGGATTGTTTGTTCGCAATTTGTGGACAATTTGATGTTGAATATTTGAATATAGACGTAGCTATTTTTTGGTAGCGAGATCCTTTCTCCCTCCTTCCGTTATATATTTTTTCTGACAAGAGCTTGCTTTTTTCCTCATGGACGTATTGCAGTTGAGAATCACCGAGACTCATTGATGTATTGTTCTCTTAGCTGTTACTTCAACTGATGATGACGATCGACATTCAGCAACTTGAAGCATTACTGTAGTATTGCTCTTGATTAGCAGTCACATAGTGGTCCATTTTATAACAAGTATCATCGTTTAGTCTCACTAGTGTGGTGACCATCTAGCTGTAAGCAACTCCGGCTTTGACACAGTGTTTTTCATGGTTTCCTGGTGCAGTAACAAAAATGTCAACTAATATTTTTGCCTGTGGCTAACAGCTGCGCACACTCAGAAAAAAGTTCATTGCAATATGTTTTCCCTTGAGGAAAAGTAAATAACATTTCCTTTAATTTTCGTGATCGTCCAATATGAAACAATAACCCAAGAATTAAATTCTACGCGCAAAACGGGGATTACTTGCAACATATACGTGGGTTTGTAATTCTACTCACAACAATAATCAGCAATAAGGTTGAAACATGACACTTGTAACGCGAATTCGTTGCATAGGTCCATGTACTACACTGAGCGCTTACTTATGGGTGGACTGTGTGCACGATAAGCGCATTGTCGAAATCCTAACAGAGGCCACCTTAATTGTAGCACATCCATCTTCAGAGTGAAACGACGGGAATTGGTACATGTACAGTTGTCGTCTTTGATGCACTCATAGGCAGACTTTAGGAGTAGACTGTAAGCGCACTTTGCTCCCATATATGCAGTGGGATAAATGGCTTTGAAGTAGCTTCGGATTTGACAGAGTTGTGTACATATTCGCACGCCTGTTTCCTTCAGCGATATATATATATATATATTCTGGACGTAAAATTCATCTTTCTGCACTCTGAACCTATACAGACCGTTAGTTACTTAGATACCATATTCTCTAGCCTATTTGGTAGAAATTATTTTATATCCACTCCTCTATGGCTCCACTTATCCCTCCACTGTCATCGAAAAAGTAGATGCGTTCATACTTCTGCAATAGAGCGTAAGCACCTTGAATGACTGCCTTCGGTAACCACGTGGTTTCTCTAAGGCTGGATCGACCAGTTTATCGTGACGTCGTATGCAGCGTATCCGATGAAGGCCATCTGAGCGTAATGACAGTAGTTCAGTGAACAGATGAATAACTAGAAATCACGTGAGACTCGTTTGGTGTTCAAGGTTCATCACGTGCAGTCAAGGCTACAACTGTCGTTAACGTCAAAAATAGACGAAACATCGTCACAAACGTAGTTAGGCGAACTTCTAGTGTCTCAGGCCCATACTCATTGGGGTAGCAACAACATCAAAATGGAATTGTACTAAGTTTTAACGTTAAGTAGAAAGTATAATTTTGAAGCGACGACAATGAATGACAAGAAATCGCTCAGCAACTTTTTATGCATCCCCAAACATTAAAATTAAACGAAAACTTGTTCGGTCGTTTTTGTGTAATGTTAGTATCAGAGACCAAGAATGTGACTGATAGTTCATACTTCATGGTTGCCAAAATCATTATGGAAGGACACAAAAATTCCGGTCATGCAGCAAGTTTGTATAGATATGTCACACATATTTAGATAGACATACAAACTCTCAGTTTCGTGATCTTGATCCTAGGAAGCTACAAAAGGTATAGGTGAAAATTTCAACAGTGTGCAACGTATCGATTCAGAAAATACCCGCAGTTCCCCAGGGTCGAATCGGTACCAAACAGGAAGCCGCCAATAAAGAAGTGAGCCGTGACGAACTTGTCAGAACAAGTCGGCACAAAACTTCTCAGGTCGATCAACTGGCTATGTGAATTGTCGGTCTCTTGGCAAGATGCCATTGAAGTTTCACAACATGACATCCACACACGGTATTTCACAAACATTCAAGATGTTTGTAATGATCACACATCAAAACTACAGTTTGTAACCAAGTATTTGATGTCTGATGCAGTGTAGCCACAATTTAGTGAAATCTAACCACGGGGCAAGTTTACCAGTTTGCTGTGTGTAACAAAAAATAACAGTCAGTCTTGATCCTTTCTGCTGAACGACTAAAATCCTTGTGTTTGCACCAGTAACTGTTTGCTACTGTGCGACTGGTTAGATCATGCCTAAGCGCATGCACTTGTGGACCTTCCCGAACCCAGAAAAGACCATATAGTTAATACCATCGTTATCGATCAGGATTCTAATGGTCATTTTTCGTTGGTAGTCATGTGATGGATTTCTTTGCCATCTGTACTAAAGGCGTCTATACCAGACAAAATTCTATCCAGGTGTAAGTTTGCATTTACGCAGCAACGATCAATCGGGATGTATGGGTGCTTCCATGTGAACATCGTTCAGGTGGCATTGCTGAGTTTGCGACTCTCCCAATGAAAACAGAAGTGTGAAACTTGGGTTTTACTGGTTAACAGAAGCACAACGAAATGAACCAGGATTTTCCAATGCATCAGCCTTAAGTAGGAACTGTGCTAACCTATACTTTGATGGCTTCGTTCAGGCATGATTAAATCACCGCATATAAAGTCGTACCCACAAACAATTGCTAGTAATCATTTGTTGGCCGAATCGTCTAGACAGAAAACACACCATGTATTCCTTAATTCTACGAGAGGTAGTCTGAATATTTGAGTAAACAAAACAATACTTAACTCGTGTTTATGTTTTCCGGTTTTTGGACAACTGAGAATCAGTGTGTGTGTGTGTGTGTGTGATTAGTGCAATCCGCCGGATTAATGAAATTCCGTTACGAAGGATCATACTAAGGTGTAAAGTTTCACCCAAGCATGGCTGATAAGAAAACAGCAAAATGCAGTGCAAAAATATGAGTTGGATGAGTAAAAGATATATTGAATCCTATGTAGACAAGAAGTGGAGCAGCTGTTTGAAGAGAAGGGACCGGTGACCTTGATCAGGCAAATCACTTTTCCTCCTAACAAAATGAAAACTAATGAGGATAAAAGTACAATCTAGTGATAAACAGTATCAGTCATAGGATAGTAGATTCGAGTCTGGTCAACTGAGATACTCTGGCTACTTGGACTTTATATGTGTAAAGTAAAAAACAACGTCTTGTAATGTTGAGAATAAATGCATATCTTACACTCAGTTTTTAGTACGCACCTCTATATGCGTTTACAAACCGAGAGGAAAAATATAGACAGAAAAACGATTAACACACTTGAGATCAAATTTGAGCGCTAAGATTTATAAATACGTTTGCGTGGATGCCGAAAACTGGCATCCACTTTAATTCATTGGCAAGCCCTAAATTTGAGAGACTAAAACTGATGATATTTGTCAAAAATGCACAGTAGCATTGGCCGTCTTGTGTACAAGACCTGGGGCAAAATTTGTTTACTGGAATAGCTGATAAAGTACTTGTGTTGGGAATAGGTTTTGTCTCCGTTTGAGGGACCATTTACCTCTAGGTCAGTTAGCCAAAAACGGGAGTAAACGTTGAAAACAGAATGATCAGATTCGTGAACGAAAATAGTACATACCGGTACCATGAAAATAAAAACAGAATATATATCATATCTACATGCAACGAGGTCTACTAGATGTAGTGGATGGGTAAATTTCCAGAAGCTTCATGCTTACGCTCACCAACAATCTACTGATGCATCTCGTTCACATATTCAAGACAACCTGGATTAGCAGATCACCGTAAGGCATCTGCGTCATTTGGACGGTAGTAAACCTCCGAAATGAACATCTGAGAACGTCCAGGTTCACTAAGTAAATCTTCGGAACTTCAAGCCCGTCATTGTATGGACATGTACGCTTCCGGGTAGTTGCAACATCCGGCACCGTCTAATAATTCCAACAGTGAGCAAGAAGAATTTAATCTTCCAGCCGGTGACATGTGCTTTAATTGCCCCCAACTTTGCTAATGGTCCCAATAGTCCACATGAGAAGTGGAATATTATCGATTAGCATTCTCGGATGGTAGAGGAAAATAACGTTCATTTGAGAGCAACAATGAGATAGATCAAACGAACGGTTGAATAACCAAGAATCAACTAATGGAACTTGGTGGGGAAGCTGTCAACAAGCGGACTTCTTGCTAGTAAACAGATGGAATATTTAAAGGTATGTTGACAAGACGCACGTTATTCTGATGAGTAGTCAGGGACTTAGCTAACTACAACTTGAACGTCACTCACATTTGATCGCAATCTTGGCATTGATATAGACTTTTCAGCCTCACGAAAGTGTTACCAGACTTCTAATCCCGGCCGTGGCAACGGTATGCATTACTGACGAGCCATATTGAAAGCAAAACACGTCCAGTGTTTCTTTTCAAATGAGGCTGCTTAGAGAGTGTATCTGAATATAAAGGATGCGATCAGACGTGTGATGTTCAGCATGGTATTCTGCTGGAAACCATGTAAGCGAACACCGATGTGGCCGTGTAGAAAGTCCGAAATAACCAAACAGGTCCAGAGATAAATTCCTTTTCCTGAGAATCACTTCCTTTAGATTAATAGACGTATTAACAGTCGCTTGGTGATTTTGGGGAAGATTCACGTGACAGCAAAGGATGGAAAATGACAAGAATTTTGGATTTTTACACACCGTATCAACCGACCTACCATCAACCTTACTCACTTCATGTGACCACTTATGACGTTGAGACCAGTTTAGAAATGAAAATGAGGGATGGCTACTAATTACAAGAGTCATCACTGATTCTAACCGGCTAAACCAAGCGATGACAGCCGGGGAATGGATATCCGCACTTATACCGCTTGCGGTCACAGGAGTCCGGTATCCGGTTATGCAAGATCTTGTGGCCGCGATTTTATTGCTCGCGCGCATCTCCTACATATTATTCGGGATTATATAGAGTACGAGACGTGTAGACGGAAACATTAGTACATCAGTGCAAAACACATGATGGTGTGAATGCACGTCCTCGTTTAGCTACTGGCAGTGTAATAAGCTGAAGTGGCTGTAAATGCCGGCAATTAGCACAACAGATACCAGTGTTTTTTACATTCTGGAGAACAAGTCTTTAAAAACACTAGACGTTTAATCAGGCCCAAGGCTTGTCGAGAAATTCCGATAGCCTGATCTTATCTTGTGTTGTCCAGACAACAATTATCTGTTGTGACGTGCATGTTGATGTCATTTGTGACAGGACAAATTATCCTCGGATTAGTATTTCCATTGACGAGCTGTACATAGTTAAGTCAGACTAGGAAAATAAGAGGGCTTGTGAATTCTTATACTAAGAGAGGACGAAGACAGTTAATGGGCAGAAATGGAAGACCCACAACCAATATGAAGGCAATTAGCAGCCATTTTGGATACCAGTTGATAACATTATAATAGCCTACAATCGTTGACCAAGATAGCGTATGAAAGTTTATCAGATTAGGAAGACAGCTGTATGGACAAAAAGTGTACCCAATTTGCATCTAAGTGAGCTGATGATTCAACCCGGTTGCTGCACCAAAGTAACTTGGTAAACTACTACATAACTTCTAACAGTTCACTTATACAAGTACAATATATTTATCCCGACCGTGGTTCGTTCAACAGTGCGCCTGTACACCTTCAACGTCGGTTAGTTTTCCACAGTTAGGTGCTTGGTCATTCGCTGTCACGTGACACAGCATAGAGATCTGATACTTTAAAGCTGTACAAACTTAGACAGAAGTGTTGTGGGTTGCAACTGTATAGTTAAGAGACAATGTATGCGCGACCGAACCATCTCACTATGCGTTCAGCCGCCAGGAAAACTTCATTGCTTCTGGATACCGTTCACACAATCGATGGGTTGGGTTTCGGTTATGTCAATTTCCGCTGTCTAAATTCTGGTGATCTGACAGTAGTCAAATCTTTTCAACGGAAAGTTAGTTCGCACGCAAATCAAGTGATTATTAGGTATTGGTGTATGCCGAAGAATTCGAAATCAGAACTGAACTAGGATTAGATTTCCACCGGTGATCAAATTTTGCCACCTCTCAACGGCTTTCATCTTCACCAAATTCTGTTTAAAATAGAACCCATCCTCTTGTTCTTACCAGTATGAGATCCCAAAAATTAATCGCAAAAGTCCTACGTATCAAAAAGTTTGACGGTAAAAGACAAACCATGCAAAAAATGTTTTGACAAGATAGCTCCAGGCACAGGTGTGTATCGACGAACTGAAATAATTAAGGTGGCACACTGTCTATCTCTCTTGACCCCAGTTGCAACGGCTGAAAACAGTGCCACGGATGACACCTAGCAAATGGATCCTTCATAATCGATTCGAGAACGTTTTAAGTAAATGGACAATTTCACTCTCTAAAAGTGGAAGTAGATAGCGATAGCGTGTACGTAATGATTATGATGAACACTGAGTGACGTGTGGCTTAAACTGTCAAAGTGGACAGATCTGGAAGAAAACAGCTGCGTTAAGCTGTGTTCCAGAAGAGCCTTTTATTGTGAAGTCAACTTGAACAACCGTGGTAAGTTATGTCGAACCATTATCTGGGTCCGTACATTACACATTGCTCTACTGTCACATATCGAACTTGAGTCTTCTTTCGGCAAGCAGCCTGGTTTGCCATCACTGAATCAAAAGAAGATAACTCCATTTTAACGACGGTTATTTTTAAAATAAAAACTCTTGCGATTCGACAGAAAAATTGGTTCAACTCACCCTGGGTCATTTGAATCTGCTCCATTCTCCAACCCGTTTGAAGACTGTCGCTTTGTAAGTGACAGTTTGGTGTACGTTTCTGACAGACATTCACCTGTGGCAGCTGTACTATCAGAGCACACTACCTCCCCATTGCTACTCCCGATTGTACTAGTCCCGTTGGAGTTCATGTCACTGACTGCAGAGTCGTCTGACGGACTTGAGCTGGGTTTCGGTCTGCTGACGGTCATTTCCAGCATCTAGATCAGCTGTAGTTTACGTGACGTGAGTCCTTTACCGTTCAACAATACCAGTCGTGCAATTACGTATTTTTTTTCAATAAATGACAGTAATCCGTCTCGAGTGATAAACGTAGCGAGCGGCGAATATATCAATTGTTGTGGTTGTATATTCGGACATCCACCATATAAAAAGGCAGTCAGATTCTATTCACGATAAACTGAAACTATGTACAAAGCATAGAGGCTTAACAGCTGTCCATGCCCTATATGTTACGTCCGGCGCTACGGCGACAAAACTAACTGCTTGCTAAATTAACCAACTACGCGCAAGCGTCGTTTCAAACCAACGGTCAGTAAATAAATGCGATAAGCGGAACTGAACTATTTCACTCGAAGGTAACCCGAGAACCAATCAGGGCCAGGGAGCGCTGAAGGCCAACTTACGCTCGCACCTGATTGGTCATTCCAATTCAGGCTAGTTATTGGACCATCAGACTGTAAACTGCACAGCTGGCACATCCTCCCAAATGAGATTAGGCCACGGAAAAAACATCTGATCGGATCTAATTACCTAAACCAATGGTCAGAGCCGTTTACAGATGACACAACGCTTAGAAAAATGTTTAGTTCCGTAATATTTCATGTATGTCCGCGTATATTTTGTTGTAACGAAAAGGTGATTTTGGACATTTTGACTATACTTTTGGTTTCTAAAATATTAATTTTGAAATCAAAATGGACTATCGCCTTCTACCTACATCAGTCACAGTACACATTGCGTAATAATGAGAGTACACCAAGGTAGGTTTCGCAGTGATGCCAAGAAATGATTTTGTGTGAGGTATTCAGTTAGTGGCTGAAAATGGTTAATTAATACCTGGAAAAATATTATTATTTTCGTACATAAAAAATAACCGAATCAATTCTTGAAAATAAGGAGTATCGTTGCATGAGCGATGACAAACCCACTGTTAAGTCTAGTGAAAAGTTTAATGGATATTTTAGTTTCGTCACATAAAATGCAAACGGGAAAATCGACAATTAATGGTCTGTACGTCAATGTACGACATAAAGAACATTGAACAAATATGTGGTAGAGAAATTCAACAGTTAACCCGAATAATGTCAGATGGGATGAGAGATCGTATTAGAAGGGTGCATCGTTTGTTAGGTTTTTCCAGGCATGTGGGTACTTTGAGGAAAAGTGTTAATAAACAGTTGAATGCGAAACACCGCCGGATTTGAATAACAACCTGCCAGATTTCTACAACTGACTTTTCGTTTAACATGAAGGCGAAGAATATCAACAGGCAAACATTACAGTCTGTGTGATGAAGTGTAAGTATATACGAATGTGACGAGCAATTTCCGAAAAAGTTAACAAATATTCAACTCACATCACGCAAAACGTTAGCCATTGAACAGAGAACGAATATTTGTGAACAGATTATTTCCGAGTTAGTTGTGCCACTTATCTCAAACTCAGTGGAGGCTGTAAACCAATGCAGACGTTAAAGACACTGATTTGAACTGTGCGGAAACTCAGTATCCTTTTGGCAGTTTGAGGGCGTATAAATTTTTATAAAGAAGGATAACACAAATAGTGTACGCTTGATGATGGAAATTCGCTAATTTCAGCAACTGTTGTCCCCATAGTAGGGTATTTGATTGAAGCTGACCGGGCAAAATAATCTGATGAGTAACAACAAACTCAAAAGCCGCTTTTGTGCTCCTGGTGAATTTTTCTCATCTGACATGTATTGGTTATGCAGTCTTATGTTCTCGATTTAGAAAATATGTTTAGATCATTTTAAATCAAGTTAGGAATTAATCATTATGAAATCGCAAAAGAAAATGTGCGCTTCGCTCACATGAATAGAGGGCGAATCGACAACAAACTTATAGGGTTGCTTACAAAATACTTTCGATACGAACTATACAATCTGGTAGTTGTCGGGATTATATATTATGTCCCTAAACGGAAACATAAAAAACAAAGGTAATGCACAAATCAGTTTATAGATACGTTGATTGTGAAGTGATATGCCACCTCATTTGATATCACGCATATTTTACAAATAGGGATCTCGTGCATATAAAATAAACAAGAAAAGGAAAAAAACAAGCAGAATAAGAAATATTTAATCAAATTAGTTTTGCTTGTTACCGACTTCATTGTTTGACAATTAGAATTAATGTTCTCCGTCGAAAAAACTTGAGAAATATTCCCCGGCAGTCATTAACCGTTAGCCCTCAGAATGTCTCACGTGACCAAGTAAATAGGGAACACAAGAAACTTACAGTTTAGGAGAGACTCAACTGCCAAAACCTGTGCTCTGCCTGGAATCGAACCAACAACGGGAACAACTCGCTCAAACGTAACAAATACTGCACGAGCTGAGCTAGGAAGCCAGGCCGTAAGTTCAGAAAATTTACATTTGGAACTAGTTACCCACTCAACCAACTGTGTCATATAGAATCCAGCAAATCATCCAGTTGATTCATTGCCGAAGCAGGATTTCCCTATCAGTTTAGGTTGGAATCCACAGACGCCACCGATGGGCAGTGAGGTTGTATTAAATGGTGAGTACAATTCTGCCAAACTACCTATCAGTTAAACTTAAGATATTTTCCTATGATCCTCCTCAAAGACAGTAATAGCTAAATTGACTCTGCCGATTTAAACCAACACTACTTAATTTGAGGAAACGTGATGTAAGAAGTACCTAATAACCTATTCCCGAGTCCTGTGTTTCAATCATTCACTGTGCTTAAGGCTGATGAAACTCAAAAACGTTGAGACGGTTGTTGTGAACCACTTCATTTGCAATCACTGGAAACAACAGCTGACAATGTCTTTTCAGGGGTGAAGACATCTTTGCTGTAGGAGAAGCAACTTTTGAACATCCTAAACTTCAGATGGATAGGAGAACTTTTAGTAAAACTCCGAAGTATATCTTCTAAAAACGAGTGAGATTACGTCGACGTTATACATACCCTTTAGAAATAAGATATTATTCTGTTAGATATGTCGGTAGTTGTATGCAAACTTCCTGGTGGATTGGGTCGTCAACCTTCCTCAACAGTCCACCACGAACAGTGTACTGAACAGGACAATGTAAATCCTTTGAAAATGGAAATGCTGATAAGCAACAGGGAGTTCGCATTCACAGCTGTCAAGTTCTCACGAATATTCCAGTCGGCCTCTTCAGAATCCAAACTATAAACTCCAACTTTGCTCTTGTTAGAACTTGTCGAAAGTTAAAAATATCCCTGTCAGAACCGGGCTAAAACTTCAGCCATACCTTCAAAAGGCAAACGTGTTGGCCACTGCGCCGCTGATCTCCAAGGAGACACGACTGAATTATCAACCACTTTCGCTAGTGAGTAATAATCAAGTTGCTTGAGCTTCTCGAGAGGACACATACTAACCGCTCTGTTGACTCCAATCGATAATCCTACGATTAGGACTTCCGAAATATGTCGAAATCTGCAATTTCATTAAACCTGCTAGGCGGCATTTTTAGATTATTCATAAGTAGTCGGGGTTTTGGTCAATTTCAAGTTGAACATCACTCACATTTGATCGAAATCTTATAGAGTATTGTATATGCTTTCATATTTCGCTTTATTTTTATCAGCAGTCTAAACCAATTTTCTTTGTACAGAATGAACACCACTTGTTTGAAATGATTCTACTTAGCAATACACTTTTGGTGCGCGTGTCTCATCTCCTTGGTGTCCTGTTCCTCGTAGATCCAGACTGCCTACAGTGAACTATTTAGCAACTGCATTTTCAACTGACCATTGGCGTTTACACCTTTGTATAGAGATAGTCCCTTATAGCCTTCGCATTCAGATAGACGTTCCAGTTGGCCTGTTTCGGACACAAGCACTAAACTCGAGTTTCGCTCTCATTAGAGCTCGTCAGTGGCGTATTTCTTCATCACGACCCCGCTAGAATTCCGGCTAAATTTTCATGATTAAACCGTGTTGATTACTGCGCTGTTGATCTCCCGCTAGACACCACTGAATTATCACACAATGTAGCTTGTAAATCACCTAACCCATCTTGGCAATTTTGGACTGGATATTCCATTAGTTCATCATCACCTAATGAGAGTATCACAGAACATTTGTTATTGTGAAATGAGTAATTTTGGGTGTGCGTTTGAGTGAATGGGGGCATGCCATTGAACTGAACACAACTGTTTTGTTCTATGCATTCATCCAAAATCATTAGATGGGGTGTGGCTTATCTCCGGCCCAGATTGAACTCGGCCAGAATGCACTGAGAAAAACAACGAAATTATAAAATTTCATTTTTTAAACCTTAAATAAAAACAACCGTCGAGATAATTATGAGTAGCCGAACGGGAACACCTAATTACACTTCACGCAAACTGTGTGGTTTAATTTAAATTCTAACTTTAAAATGTACCAACGCGATAAAAAATTTTCCTATCAGTTTTGTATCGTAAGCTTACAGGGCTGGATAGACGATCAATAAGTGGTTTAGTTTTGTCAAAAAGCTGAACCCGTGGGATAGAGTTGCATGACAAAAGTACAGGGAAAATAGAAGCAGATCATTGATTAGGTTGATCGGTATTTGTAATTTTTTATTCTTTCATCAAATCGTGGTAAATTATTCACACATCCTACAAGAGTTCAACCTGTACCCACGGCAACTGATCAACAGACAGTCAAGGTAATAAGAAAACTCACGTGACTTGGACAGATTGTTACTGTCAATAGCGATACCAAAGAGTTCCAGAATCGACAACTTGTGTACAAGCCGTTGAATGCGTTTTCTACAAAGCAGCTTGAACACAATTACGTTATTTTTCATCTAGTACCTGAAAGAAACAAGATTCTATTTAAACCGACTGTCTGGTTTCTGTAAATTTCATTCTCAAAATGTGAGCTCGTTTGATGTGAGTAAATCGACTACTGTCAATGTTACAGTTTTCGTCCAATCGGCAAACTGACCATTAACAATCAGTACAGATTTCATGTTTCTCAAAACTAGAAAGTAGGCGGTGATGAACTCAGTGCTCGGGAAAGACCAAAATTTTAAAAACACCTCAAGCTGGTGAAGGTGATTTTTGACAATAGTTGATTGATAGTCCAGTTTATATGATGTGGCTATTAAATTTGCTGTATTTGTTGCATATCGACCGTTTTCTCTAAATAAGAGGTCAAAGTATGCAAAACCCGTTGTTTGGTGACTGAGTAGTTGAATCATTAAAACACCCTGGTCGGTTTATTATCATACTTACTTGTCATTAGTCCGCTATTGAAAACTGTCATTTGATTATCATGTGACTGACATACAAAAGTTCCTTGTACTTCTGGAGATTGAAGGTCTCTTGTTATCTTCATTTGTTTTTCAAGTAAATCTGTGAGCGTGATCACAGATACAAGATCATGTGAACAGAGCAATTATATTGAAATTGTAATACTGTAGACAGGTTTAAAATGCTATACTAGTGGGCAACGATTAACGGATTAGTTATCACCTTAATGCATTCAGTTGGTCCCAACTACGGCCTCCTTTTAAATATTGCAACACTTTCCATGTGGTTCACCATGTTAACAAGGGAAGGCGGTTAAGTTGTTCAGATCCATCATACGATATGGATCTCCTAGTTTTACATAACAAAGTGAATCAGGTTTTCCTTCATCCTTCGTTCTGCACTTATTCATTTCAGTTACAAACATATCTATCCGTCCAAATTGGTCTTCGTCATCTGTTAAATCGCCGAACCCAGCGCTCCGTAACACACGTTGTGTCACGCGCAATTTCAGTTTTGAGGTGATTTTTAAAGTATGGTTAGCAGGATGAATAACTGCACTACGGCAACCGCCGTGTTCAGTTGAATATATCAAGCCCTGGCATTGACTGATTTAAAAGTAAGCAACAAAAGGTTAAACGCAACATGAGTCATAGGGTTAAGTGAACAACCAGGAACTTCGAGCATGTAATTTAGACGGCTAACGCACAGGAGGGACTAGGCATGTGTAACCTGCTGGTCCCAGTTACCACTGCTGGTGACCAATGCAGCAAGTGGTTACCTAAAACTTGTCTCAAGTCCTTCTAGACCCGTTGTGGATTCACGGTAGTTTGTAGGCCAACCGAAGCTGCAGTTCGATTTCAGCCAGCGGGAAAAAAGAAACACACGATTTAAGGAATATTGATTAAGCATGTAGGAAAGAATCAGCTAGAGAGCCAATAGGTTGACAGTTGCCAACGTGGTGACCGTTTGACCACAGCACTGTTCTAAACACAAAGCATGGATGTGGCGATGACTAGGCACACGGGGACACATGTATACACGAATACAAGTTAGCTGAAGGTCGGTCGACAGAAAGGTCAACTTGAAACTAGTGATTTCGTAGATTGAACTGTGTGGCACGTCCAAGTTAATGACTTCGGACACAAAGCAACCCTAAGAATTAGACAGGCTGAACACAAAATAATTCATTACCTACAAGTCTCTACATGGGTTTCTAGAAATTTATTATTGCCGTTCACTACGGAAGTAATTCAAGTTGACGGACTACTTTATCAAGTAACATTGCCTGTATAAACATGCAGTAGTCAATGTTTCATGGCCTGAACAACATACCGGTGACCGGAGACCAGCTGGAAATAGGTAGCCTTCGGACTGTTGTCTGTGGCTATTTTATTATCTCATACCTGGAACTTTGAGGATCTCAGCTGAAACAAGCTCCATTAGGGGATTTTATATACACTGACGTGACGAAAACCGTATTGTCAGCGGGTGATATTGATACGCAGGTATTACGAAACCTCCAAACAGCGACCTAGGGTCACAGAAGGAAGAAGGAAGCAACCAGACTTAGTTCACTACACCGCAGCGGCTGTGCTTAAACAGGTCGCATCTAGTTATCTGTAAGAATTCTGTTAACGATGTAATCTCTAGATCATCTGAAACAAGGATTCACTTCTTTTGAGTAAACCTGTGCTCAAACTTTTGCTGTTGTAGCTGGTTAACACTTGCTCATTGTGTGTCGTTGTCTACTTGTGTTTGATAGGCTATGTTTGGACAGTTGTCTAACCATGCAGTCGATCGGCTTTTTTCTACGCAAAGGTAGTCTATCTGATTTGTTTGGCACTACCTAAGAAGTGTTTGACATTGAGCCAGATGTACATCCTCGTTTCTAGCTCACTTCACTCTGAAAATTAATGACCGTGTGCGCTTCGTAAACAAATAATGAAAGTGTACTGTAGAGTAGAACGACAATATAACCGGAGTTTAACTCGCGCTTTCGATCGCGGATAACTCCGTGGTTTAGTGAAATGTATCCTTTCGTACAAGACAAACATTTAAATTTTCCCAGCACCATCGTCTAGGATTCTTATCTTCCAATTCTGGTTAGAATTTCGTGCGAGTCAGGAAGGTTGCTTGGTAAGCTTATGTCTTTGATTGGCCGTATACTCTCCAGTTGTCCGTTTGATGTGAAGCTGAACTCTTCTCTATACGTGATGGAACATGATCCTGTCTGAGTGACAGTCATCCGTGACACAGATCGATTACCAGTACATTTCTACACAAGGGACTACGAGCCACCGATCATTCGAGTTTACCTTAGAAGCATTTGGATAATTATTGCAAAGATCAGCTGTAGGTATTTTGACCTTAAGGCAAGTGTGAAGCTGAGTTCGCATGTCTTCGATCATTTTCGACTGAGTAATATGTGAGACTGAATTTCCAAAGATTTACGAAGCAACACTATCTAGTGGGTTTGTTAACTACCATACATATTCTGCTGACTAAAGTGAACACTTTTAGGCGTGGACATACGTTCTACTGACGTTCCGCCTAATAAGGATATCCAACTGTTTTATACTGAATCTCCCAATGGGTCAAGATAAGCATGTTAATGTCCAGGTTCGATGCTTTTCTCTGGCTTAACCAGAACAGGATAAAAGCACAAATTTTAAAAGATTGCGGTGTTCGGTCGAACGGTTCAACGGCCTCTTAGCTGCTGTTCCATTGTTTGTTTTGCAACACACAATGAAGCACCTCATACCCCTCCTGGTGAATAGTGAACATCAGAATGTTTTGTAATAATCTCCGTCCGACTGGTTCCTACTTCTTCCCTCTGTAGTGACTCAAAAGTTTCACCTTTTAACTTATACCTTGAACGATTGTGCTCCATTTCAGTGAATTTACTGACATGAAATCCAAATGTGGGAGTCAAACCTTTTGATTGTTAGACGACTGTTTCAAAGTCCTAACCAACTATCGCACGGGCTATCAAATATCTTCGCAAAACGCTCTACGAATAAAAACGAAGCAGGTCGGCTGTGTTTTGAATCAAATATTTGGAAGCAGCGCATCTTGGTCTGACTGAAGGGCAGTTTCGGTTCCTGGTCGATACTTCGCCAGGGTGATTTCGCTAACATCGACAGTGCGTGATGTTAAACGGTATTTCCTTGAAAGGAAGCATGATAGTTGGTCGAAAAGGATTAAATATATATAGTACAATTCCAACGTCACTCACGGTTAGTCTCCACTCAGATTCTTCTTAAATGAGGTATCCGAGTGTTCAAGCTTCATCCATGTTACAGCTCATGTTACAGCACAAATGCATGCTGTCGTAACTTGAACTGAAATCAGCAAGGTTTTGAAGCTAGTATGTTGTCTTAAACGTCCATGGATAAGACCGAACTGTCACATCGGAACACCTAAATACACAAGTGGTTGTTCGGTATTCAGGTAGTGGCAAACGGAAGGTGTGGAAACTGAGAGAAGATGGTGACAAATGACGAGTACTGCTGAAAAAGACCCGGGCAAAACAGGTCCTCGTTAGTCACAGCAACGGAATACAAACAGCTAGGGGTGACAAACATAAGAGATCTTTCGAAACTACCTTGAAACACGGAGTAAACTTGGGCTCATTGACGGGCATTTTTTGGTATTCTCCTAATGAGGGATAACGTTACGTACAAAACCTACTGTTGTAGCAACATTATATCCAACTTAACCTACTCAGTCGTCGGCTAGAGCAGGCTCAGCTGATAAACAAAGCTGTGAACTCTACACGTGACATGTACTCGGATGAAACGGTCAGGACAACGAACGATCTACTGTAGGAAGCATTCAAGACCCATAAACATAGTCTGCTTTAACGCCAACTTATCACAATACCTGTCTTCATTTCCTTACACTGGTTGCATTTCGTTGTTATTGGCTGAAAAGCTGTCATTCACCTTGTACATACTATCCATGAACCAGTTATCACTTCCTCACTGAAACCTACGAATCAGTATTGGCGCCTTCCGTTCATTAAAAAATGTTGGTAATTACAGCTATGTTCATTTGATCAAAATCACTGATGTGTACTGATGAATAGTAGGGGATTTCGGTTTTCATATAGATTGAACATCATCCACAATTGAGCGCAGCTGTCGTATTCCCATAGACTGTCCCGTCAGCCCAGTTCAAAAAGAACAGAACAAGGACTAGACTCGAGTTTCGCTGTTATTATAGCTCGTCAGTAATCGTGCCTAGTGTGAAGTCAACAGTCAACAGAACTGCCTCGTTGCGGCGTAGCCGAAGCTCTAGTCTCGGCCGTGGCAAGGATATACACTACTTACCAAAATCATTTGTAAAATGGTATCAAAAGTATCTGGTTTTTTCGTCGAACGATGAATAAAAAGTTTTTATCTCAAACTTGTATTATAGTCCTTCTTATCTGTCAAGGTGCTTCAATTGAAATCGCTACTGTAATTGGTTATTCGTGATAATTAAGTAAAAATGACTTTTTTTAGCTAGGTTTCAAACTGTTTTATTTTGTGAATGTTTCGTATTACTTTCAGTTGGCGTCAGTAAAACTATACTACTGATACTGACTGCCCCCTATTACTCCTGCTTCTTGTAAACTAGTTGGAGAAATATACGCATATACGGTGAATGGGATTTGGAAAATTGGCAGATAGATTCGACGAACATTAACAATGGCGACTTAAAACCGACGGAATAAAGATGGAGAGTTTCAGTACGTGATTTTATGGGGAAAAGGTCGCTAACATAAAGACACCGGAATGCCAGGTGATGTGATAATGTAAGAAGTAGAATAACATGCACCTTTTCAGCAAACGTGGCGACGGAAAGCTGAGGGAGATTTTACGACAAAAGAGAACGGAACGTAACAATTGTTCACTTGTCCGCAGATATGGATAGGTGCAGTCAGCTTAAATACTCGCGTCATTTTTTACATCGCACAGAGTATGTACGTAATTCCGTCTAGCGAACCCTTCAGGATTGCATAGAACATGGGTCCAGTTATTCATAAATTCTGGATATATCGGGGCGTCATTGCCTCACACTGATGTTAAGACTCAAGCTGCGTTCTTATTGGCCGTGCATTCATCACCCAAAGGCGTACTCATCCACGGGCTTACGAGTGATGCCAACTGATTGCAAATGTCAGAATACAGTATGTACTTTTCCTGGGTCACATGTTTCTTCTACTGTTCTTACTACATGTACAACTTAGTGCTGACTGCACCCGAACAGGAATAACAGGGGACCCACATGCCATAAAGAGCAACAGCATCATCAACTAGTACAAGTGACTCTAAACGTCTCTAGTATTTTCGACTGACAGCTTTAGAACGATCACGTTTTGTTTTGGCCCAAGGTACCCGAAATGACGATAACTATAATTGGACCAATTAACAGCAGCCCTGAAATAAACTGACTCATCGGGAAGCCTACCTAAGATCCCCAATTCGATCATTAATATCCCGTTCAACGACACAATCGGCATTCATCAGTGTCTCAGTAAGTGTCTTCAAGCAACTGTGCGTCTGCACAATACAACAGAACGTATTACATATCTGCATGGTATAATGTGGGAGTATAAAACCATCTTGTCTACAACACTTGACTACTTAATGTTGTGAACGATACAAGCTTTAATCTTTCCTACTTTATTGTAGGAAAAATCAAACCCATCCTGTGGAATGAAGGTCTAAACATCGATTGATTTCATGTTTCGCTTATCCCTGTGAGTTTGTATGTAATCGCCTAGACGGTTGAGAGCCTATGACAGTCATTTAAAGTGCGTATTGCCATTCGTTTGAAGAAACGGATCACTTATATTAATAAGTGATCAGAAATGACAAAGCGTGCTTTCTGTTTGATTTGCTGTTTAATCTACGTGCAAAACAATATCAAGGAACTCTTTGAGTAGTGCAATGGAAATTGAATAAGCTAGCCGCCATTCAGATTCAAAAACATTGTGTTACTCGGTGCAAACCCAATGTATACGGTTATTTATTCAAACAGTTGTCCGGAAATAGACCGTAAAGCTAACGGCAGTGCACCTACGAACTTCAGACCAGTATCTTTAATGGAAGAAGCAGTAGTCAATTTTGTGTCAGTCTTTTATAACATCGTAAACAATTTGCCCAAAGTTCATATAGAAGAATGCCTCGTGTGTAGTTTTGGTGTTCTACAATCTCCCACTCCATGTAACTTGAGTATAAGGAATTCTTAGAATAATGGTGAGTAGCGGCGGTTACTATAGAATAATACAAAATAAACGTCGTTCACAAATGATGCTAAGTATTACAGTCCCACAGACATTTTGGTCAACCCGTTTGCACAAGTCTGAAAAGCAATTTGACCGAATAGTGGAATTATAGCAGAAATTTCTGGTTGGCCTAAAACAAATCCGTTTAGTGAAGGAAGGTCGTATGTGTACTGAAAACGTTAGATGTTTCGTGTAATACTAATATACCTGCTGATAAGAGATAACATGCGAACATTTTCAGTAGTGTTTACATCCGAACTGATATGAAGCCGCCTAGTCGGTGTATCAGATACCACGCTGAGCCATGTAAAGCTTGGAATCTAAGGCTGTGAGACGGTGAGACGCAAAAATCACGGATATACTATGTTCCCAAGATAGACTGATCCAACGTCCTACTACTATATGTATATTACAAGTGGAATGCTCTCTATACCACAAACATTCCTACAAAATTTTTCAAACCGGTGACGTATCAGTTGTTTGCACATCCCTTTGCGAACGTGTCTAAATACCGTATACATTGAACATCACCCACAATTGATCGCAGCTGTTGCATTCCCATAGACTTTCCAGTCGGCCCCTTTCGAACAGCAGAAGCACTAGACTCGAGTTTCGCTCTCATTAGAGCTCGTCAGTAGTGCATATCATCGCCACTGCAGCCGAGACTTGAACCACGGACATGCTGTTCATGTGTCAACCGTGTTAACCACTACGCCACTGACCTCACGTTAGGCACGACCGAATTATCATATGTGAACACACAACCACTTTCGCTTGTGAGTAGTGATCAGGTTGCCTGATCGTCTCGAAATGGAGACACAGTTACTATCTGTTAACTCCAATCGATGACCCCTCGACTAGGACTTCTCTCCAATTTGAAATCACAGAAATCATTGACTTGTTGAACGATACTTGATTACTGATATCTGATTACTGACTTTGAAAATCAAATCCCCTACTACTCATCAGTGTCTAAATATGTTGGGGCACACACGATATGAATGTTACTTATAAGATGCTAACCTCGTTTGATGTTCAATATTTGTTGGTTAAAACATTTTTGACCGAATTGTTTAGACGTATGCAATATTATGTTTAAGTCAGGCAGGCTGCTTATGTAATACACCAATAATTTGTAATTTTTGTCTAGCGGCATATCTTATCGAGAACTGAACGGTTTAACAACTAGCAGTGCATGTGGATCCGTGCTAGCTGATATATCACACTTTCTGTAGAGAATCACACACGAATGACTGCCAGCTAAATATTTCCTTGAAAAGTGAGTAACACGTTCTCAATATGTTGATCGCGTAGCAAATTAAAAACTATCTTCACCTCTTGTTAAACTGTACTACATTATTATTCTTAATTTTAAGAAGTTTCTCCCCAATACAAACTTAATGCAAGAAATAAACCTCATAAGCTTCCGATATATCGTTGGTATAAATTCGTTGCATCTTCACAAGTGTCGTATAATGTTACCATTGTCTATACAATAACGATAAACTGTTGACCAGTGGGCAGAAGAATGAAATGGCAATTGAAGCTAAACATCAACTATTGCGGCGTCTGTTTGCGGATCAGCTGGTCAAATTGATCAAAGCCAAAGGATGCCTTAGCATAAACGTCACCGCAAATGGAGTGCGCTGCACCATTTGCGAACCCCATATCTGATTTAATCCAATGAGAATAAGACTGGGGCAGTGTAAGTGGTTCAGTCCATCACATAATGGGCTAGTATGAGCTTGAAACCCACTTGTCTCGGTAACATAACCAGAGAATCCAGTAGTATGAACTACTCCTCCTTCCATAATTGGACAACTATATACAAACTCAGAGTCGAAACCACTTCATGGGAATTCTAACCGAAGAACCTTTCCAAACAGCATACCAGAAAACGGCCTTATATCGGAGTCTGGTTGACGATGGCCCCAACAAACAGATTTAAACTAAGGTGTGATTGTTGTCCGAGGGTGAGCGAAATATCTCGACTCCATCAGCCTTGTGATTTGGACAGCATAGTTCAGAGTAGTTAACATCTGGTTACTGATGAGTGTTTTAGCGCTTGCAGGGCAACGCAGGGTAGGGAATCAAAATGCATTAATAGGTGCAGATGCAAAATGCAAAAATACGATAATTCTCTAAAAGGGATGTACCAGAATGATAATCTTCTCGTCAAACAATGGATAATATAATATTTCATTCAGGAACGAAACAGAAGTAGAGATCGATAAACGCCCGACTAAAAATCGAAAATATTCCCATGAAAAATAAGACATGTAATGTCATGTTTCTAGATTTACTGCAACACTTGTGGACAATGCTGAAGTATTCCATATATCCATGTTGCCAAAACGCTAGGTGGCATATGACGTTTGTCAGTTTTGTGATCTTGTTATTGAGCCGTGTCACTTTAATACATACTTATCTCGTATAACCGCTTGTTTTCTGTGAACTGTTGAAGAATTTCTCAAAATATTTGTGATAGGATTCCGTTGAAAGAGTACCACCTATCGAGATTTTGACTTGTGTTGGTTCCCCTAAATAAATCATAACCAGTAGGCATACATAATAGGTAGTTAGGCAGACATAACACAAGACTGCCTGTGACACCACACAAAATTACTGAGCATCTTGACAGAAATTAAGTAAACTTTGAAGGGCCAGCTCCACAGGCCCCACTCTACGGTATATCAGTTGGCACGAACCGAAACATTTTTTATCGCGATATACCATATTAAGTTTGCTTAGATTTTTCATTTCACTCAGAACGGATGGGATCTATCTCATGTACAGTTCGAACAGTTGGATCTAGAAATGTGTTGTTCTAATATTAATCTAGCCAGAAACATTGAAGCCACAGGCCAATCATAAATTCCATATAAGACCTTCCTGAAAAACACAAAGTTAAGTTCGGATTGACAATCGAACCAAACTTTCAGCATAAGATGCTTTAACAAACCTGAAGAAAAGATCTTTTACCAAACAGTGTTGAATGTTAGGTGATACAAGAGAAAGATAGATCACCGATACAAAGAGAAACACTACACGCGTACCTAGGCGCGAACGCATCACGCCAGTTGGAAATTGCCTTCATCGTAGAGACCAACTAACAACCAACGAAAGATAACTACTGAGGGTGTAGTGTGGTCATTTGATAAACAGGACCTCTACAAATCGAGGTAATCAAGTATTGAAAGCTACGTCAGTGACTGTGAATGCCTCAACAGAACTGACTGTAATTCACGCCCAAGAAATGTTGCACAATGGTTGAAGCCGGTTATCGGCCTCATGTTTGTCGCACTCATGGTACGACATTTTGAATCCCACTAACACTTATCAACTCTATCGAGAAAGAAACACAATTTGAGCTCTTGAATGAACATCTGATGAAGCAAACTCCAACGACTGGTGATGTTTTAAGTTGGTTTGGATCAACGTAGGTTGGTCTTTGGCAAAGTTTCAACAAGGAATCACAATCACTGAACAAACAGTCTATAGATGCGCTAAACCAACCAAGAAATAACGTCATTGTCCCTATACTCCACCCAGATGAAGTTATCAGTACTGTTCTGACGGAAACTTGCCAGCAAAGTAGAAGTGTGTATGACGTTGTTTTCAGTTTAACGGTCTACAACGAATTCTAGCCTTGACATTATTAGTGAAGTGAAAAATGGCTCCAAAGTAATGCAATTTTTTTCACAAATGCAGACTGCTCGGCAAAATGACAACTCAGTCTTTCAAACCCAGAAGCACACACGGTTGTCGAAAATGCATAAAGACGTTATACTATTGAAAACGACCACCCGTCAATAAATTCATCTCAACGTATACTTATCAACTGGTTCGCGATCATGTTGAAGATAATCAAGGATATCATTTTGATCCGCACAACAAGGAACAGCCTTATCTTGTAATAGACGAAAACAATCAGCAAGAGCATATAGTCACCGTGTATATCAAGTTTCTTCAACAAACTAGTTGAGAAACGAGTTCAGCTCGGACTTCCAACAAATAAATTCTAAAGGCCACTACCTATTTGCATCTGAAGTTTGAAGGACCATTTTATGGGAGTGGGGCATAAACAAGTGTGCTAAGTGTACAAATAGGTTTTGTATCGGCTGGAAACTTCTTATCCTATCTGGGGCACCTGTTACAGAATAAAACTGAATTTATGTCACGATGGTGACATTATGTAGATGGTTTACTAGTCTTAGATTATAACGTAGAAGAAACTGTAAAGTTTGGTTCGTAGTTTAACTGGTTGACCCCTGACCTACAACTGAATTTTGAACCGAAATGGCAAGTTTGCACCGCATTTCTTGGCCTGAAACAGTTCCGCCACAACAGTAGTTTGATATCAAGAGCAATCCACTTCGAAACAGCCGGGCAGGCCTGAATGATTTCATTGGGGACAATTTTACAGATCTCATGTGTTCGTATGTATTTCTGATACTCGTGTTTCGGAATAGTTACTGTTCATTAGCACTTTAGGAGATAAAGGTCATCTCAGTGGTTGTAACGATCCAAGTCTGATATCCGTACCATACCTGTCGGATAGCTAAATTTTGCACTACACCATAGATGACTGCATCTGTTTCGGATTAACCTGCCGCGGTGACCGAAGCCAAAGGACACGTTCACATAACATTCATCATAAGTAGGTTGCGCTGGACCATCTGTGGATTCATTCACACACAACGTGCCCAGTGTAAACCAGAGGGAATAAGACGTGTGAGTGAGGCTTTTGTGTCCAGCCGGCCAATGCTGGTTAACCAATTAATAAGTTAGCACGAAAATGAAACCCTTATCTCTCGGAAAGTGAACACAGAGACTCCAATGGTAAACTGAACAGAAAAATATTGAAAACATACGAGTAGATGCTAGTGAACTCTAGAGGGGATATGAAGGAAAAATAAAATCCGTGGTTCGACTAGAAGTAAACATGAAGCACTCACCATATAGTGCACCAACAAAATCGGAGAAAGAAGAAGGTAGACGACCAAAGAGACCCAGGGTTTCTGGAAAGGAATGCGAATGAGCTGTCAAACGGTAGTGATCGTTGATCTATGTGAACAAGAGAAAATATGGCGATAACTGATGCGACCTACTCGAGACTAACGTACTTGTTATCTCTTCACTGAAGGTTTACTATGAATACACTGGTGGTATACTAATCCAAGGTGGTCAGCACATTCACAGCCGCACACACTGCAACGCCAGATGGTCATGTCACTACGATCTGTGGCAGCGATGGTTCTTTCACGTTCCGCGTGCTTCAGTTCACGGTCGTACTACTGTCGTTCACTAAACCTTCGGATACCTGTCCGGATCGTGTTCATCCAAACAGTCCGGCTCAAAGCTAAGTCCTCCTAAGATCTAACTTCAATATTGCAAAGCAAATGTCACTTGCATAAAATTCTGGTATATCAGCTTCTGTCCACCACGATTTCATGTACTTGAATTTACTTGTCCGTACAGTAGCTGGTTTTGAATACAGTCATCGCTCATCCGATGGGCGTGACTCAGGCGACGAATCTGATTCAACATCAGCATGGTTTCCATCCCGTTCGTATCTGCTCATTGTAGCACCGCAGTGTTCAGAACCATATCTGACCACCGAATGTCAAAGATAGGTCTTAAACACTGCAGATGGAAACAGCTCAGATAGCACACGTTCCGTTGATACGAATTTCAATGTCGTACAATAATATGGTCAGCATGACTGAGAAGTAGACGGACAACCTGCTGATCATCTCCAGGCTGTGATGCTTCCAGATACTTCTTTCAAGAGGTTCGATAGCAACACTAGCCATTCCCACACGAGCTGATAACTCACGGTCTGCTGACGAAACCTTTCAGCAAACGGTTATCAAATTAGCAGAAGTCTGCACAGCTGTCGACAGCATCTCCACTGATGCGGACCTCAGACACAGGTGCAGGAACAAAGCCTCCGCACGGAGAAGATTGAACGAAAGAAAATTTCTTACCTGTGTTGATATCCAGTCCAAACTTGGATGCCGCGGCCGCGAAAGCCGTGGCCAGTCGCTGTAGTTCGTCTTCACTCAGCAAGAACAATTCGCTGTCATCTGCACATAGAAGCATGTGCGTCGTCGAGGTACGTAACCGAGTCTGGGAGCCCGCACGTTGAATATTTAGTGGGTGCCCACCATCTGGTACCCATCCTGAAAGCCGTCTTCCGCCAAGTCTTGAAAAGCAACTATCAGCATGGCGTTTAAATATATATTTAATGGGATTGAGGCTAGGACACAACCCTGCCTTACGCCAGTGACAATGCCAAAGCCACCACAGGTCGATCCACACTACTCTACATTTGTCTTCATGCCCACAAGCAACAGTCGAACCAAACTGACGAACATACATAGATATACAAACTTACTATGCACCGTTCACAATGCCTCATGGCTCACGGAATCCAATATCTTGGTGAGGTCCACGGAGAAGGCATGCAGGAAGTGATTGTGATCTCGGCACTTTTCTTAAATCTGTCGAGCAACAAACACCACGCTAGGTCGTACTGCAGCCCGTCCACAATCCACACTGCCCCCAGGGGCCATTAGCATTCAAAATGTCTGCATGCAATCGGTCCAGAAGGATTCTTGCACGCACATTTCTAGTGCAGCTCAACGTAATAATGTCCTAATAGCTGTTGGGACATTGCTTACTGCTCTTGCCTTCAAACAAAGATACGATAAGATCATCCTTGAACTCTAATGGGATTATTTCCTGCTCTCGGATGGAGTGAACCAACTGGAGAAAATCACATTCCAGCATCCGTCAGCCATTCCTCAAGATTTCAGCTGGCAATCCAATCTCATCTCGCCTTGCTACATCATACTTAATACATAACCACCTACTAAATATCTGATGTCTTTCCTTGCCAAATGAAATTGTATTTATGAATTAAAACACAGGTACCGCGCTGTCTACAATTACATAACAATGATATGGATGAGCTACCGGATAACCTAACAAATTTCGAGATATGTTCAACGTCTGACAAGTAAGAATTTGTGATTTTTGTGTTTGTTAATCATGTCATACAGATCCTTGAATCCCAGTACACTATTCAACTGAGCAACATCTGGTGATGTATTTTAAACAGTCAGAAATGATTTCTTCCTTTATGTTCAAATAGTCTTCCATTTTATAGACTGTTCGGCTTCAAAATGTAAAGTGAGTTTATCTAAGATTACATTGATAAGTACATTCTATGTGGCCTAGTTGACGTCTCATTAATCGCATGAGGGTAACTCAATTAGGGTACGCATCCGTTTGAATATTGTGAATACTAGTCACCTAGTGTACACCTTACAGTAAGCTGACGGAAGATATATGAACGCAGTAAAATTTTGTTAAATGATTTGAATATCAATTGCAATGAGTAATTTAACAACCATTTTGTAGCATTATTGTGCTTTATGTTATCTATTAGTCCAGTTTTGCTTTGGAAGCAAAGGCATCTGTAAGATAAACGGTGTTTCGCTTGTATACTTATTCCCGCAAAAGAGGAACTCAGATAGAACACAAAAATTCAATGACTCATAGTCTTTGCTAGTACTGCACTTTTTCTGTCAGTTTTTCGTCAGAGGATGAAACAATTTTGTCTTACACAAGAAAGACGTTGGGAGTCAGAGTCAGGGAGCATTGGTCCAATTAAATGAAGGGCGCAGTAACAAAAGACTGCTCAATGCAATATCGATGGCACCCAAAGAAACCGTGAACTTTTCACTTTAAAAAATTTTCGAAATATACAACGATGTGCAGGTGAAAATCATTTCAATTTTTGTATGTATTACCGATCATAGATAACTTTAGTAAGTATAAGACGGATATCGTCAAGTGAATTTGCCCTTTACTCGCGATCCATTGTATGTCACTGATATAAATAATTGATTTGCTTGCATGCAGGCAATTCTCGGCAGCAGCATGTCAGACCCGAGTGTCCATGGTCCCGTTCATTTCACCAGCTTCATTACGTTATGCGTCATGCATTTACTGAAGGGAATTCACTCAATGGCTTACTTGTTGAACTTCTGACCAGCTGACTGCCCCACGCTTATGTGGACGAGTTTGACGGTCCATGCTTCCTTTAGGAGTACTCGTTTCCCTTGTAATATTTAAGTGTATACCTGAACTACAAAAGTCAGTTTACCTGGAAGTGATAAGACTTCAGCGTCGGCCAAAGATGCTTTGGATACATCAAGTCCATTTTCAGATATGACAAATGGCGAAGAAGATAACTGTAACATAAAAAAACCTATCTTCAACGCAGGATAGTTGAGACGTTCGCTTATTTACTTGTTCTCGTGAACGGGTGCCGTGAATATAATGTCTAACACTAGGTGTTCTAAAAATCAGTCTTGGGCTATACAACTGGTTCACACATCTTCAGCACGAGTAATGGTGGAATTATGGCAGGACTGCAGTGGTTAGCCACATACTTGGTTGTAAGCAGGAAGTGGTGCATTTGGTTTTGATTTGAAACCACCCCATTGGCAGTGTGAGGATTGCTGTAAACGTAGAGTGGTGGTTGAAAACTCAAATGTTGACAGACGTAATAACAGTAGATAAATTCACCAGGGCAACATCATCACAAGGCACTTACTTGTTCTGTTATACATTATCTCAGGACCTGCTTACTATTTCCTTACTTTACCAAGCGAATTGAGAGGGTGGTTATTACGAAGTTCCGAGATGAGTTATCCAGATGAAACGTTGTCTTGACCCTTACACCCCAGGTGTTTCGTGCTGATGGAGTGTTTCCGTCCCCGGTTTCTCTCGTGGTCTTTCAGGGTTAGTCCGAATCCATTGTTAACCTTCCCGCCTCTAACACTGTTTAAAATGCATGTTTTGATGACTATTCAGATCCAGACGATATGTACTTTGTTTTGCTTATCGATCTGAGGACCAATGAAACCATTATGCAGCTGCCTACCAACTTGGTCTCACTCAATCTCTTCCAACTGTGTTGTACTCCACTGGCTGCACTCACCGTTCAGACCTTGACCTGCCGGCTTTGAATTCGTTTGCTAGCCCCAAACAGAGGTTCTTTGTTGTTTGCACCCTTAGGCCTGCGGAACCTACTTGTGTGCATCTGCTGTTATACTGCTTGTGAATGTGTACATTTGAGAATCGCTGTAACATTGATCGCGTTGTTAATAGTACCATAGTAACCTAACCAGCTCGTTTTGTCAACTGAGATCCGATTTGTTTACATGTTACTCACCGTTCTAAGGATAATCGTATGATATCGAGTGCACCCAAGTATTTTGTCACTTACAATGGCCAAGAAAACTTCTCAACTAAAAGCTGAACTCATATTCTCGTTATCGCAACAACATCATTCGCTGGCTTATAAAACTTGTTAGTGGTATTTCGTTATTATTATAAACAGCAGAGATTTGAAGTTTTCTACAAAAAAGTATATCAATTGAAAATGAGCGGGAGAATTTCGGTTCCTCAGTAAAAGAAATAATATCCTTTGATCGACTTTGACCAAGCGAAATTCAAGTAAAGAAGGGCCATTAGTGGTAGTAGTATTGAAACCAACAGGTTAGCCTGTTGAGATATTTTCCATAGCAAACACCTTGTAGCTTTGCCACAGAATCAATTGTGTTCGGTTTGAGACTCCTTTATTACAGTTAGCGTGAGAAATTCACTGATCTCTCTGGTGTAATTGCAGTTTGGTGAATAACTGGGTGATAGTTCATCAGAAATGGAATGCTAAACCGTGACTCTGAAGAGATTTGACTTCAATCGAGAAGAAAAGTTCACTTTTTTCTGACGGAGTCAACAAATTCTAACTAGAATTAGGGTCGATATACTTACTTGAAGCTATTTTTCTCAAACTGGCGAATCTGACTGTAAAACTGCTCATTTCTTGAAATGAAAACCAAAGTAAACGTTATGATCATCAAATAAAAACGACAGACAGGCCTTTCTTACAAACATTCGCAAGCTCATTCCTCACATCGTACAGCATTTTCTCTCATTTGCTCTTTAAAAATTGTGCGTTGAGCTTAATTGTACTAATAAACTCTTGAAGAAGAATATTCATGCAGCCAATTGAAAGAGCTATTCACGTTCTTTTCTATGTCAGGTCCGAGCCGCCCCTGGTCGAATGGTTTACTTACTAGTGTGAATGAACGGTCTGTGCAGACTGAGTATTGGGGGCAGACAATAATTTTTTCCTATAGATTGAACATCATCCACAAATGATCGCGGCTGTCGCATTCCCATAGACTTTTTCAGTAGGCCCCTTTCGAAAAGAAGCACTAGACTCGAGTTCCGCTCTCATTAGACCTCGTCAGTAGTGCATATCATCGCCACTGCCGGGTCTAGAACTAGGGTCACACTGTTCATGAGGCAACCGTGTTAACCACTGCGCCACTGACCTAACGTTAGGCACGACCGAATTGTCATATGTGAACACACAACCACTTTCGCTTGTGAGTAGTGATCAGGTTGCCTGATCGTCTCGAAATGGAGACACAGTTACTATCTGTTAACTCCAATCGATGACCCCTCGACTAGGACTTCTCTCCAATTTGAAATCACAGAAATCATTGACTTGTTGAGCGGTATTTGAGTACTGATGATCAGTGGGGGATTTTTGATTTTCATATAGATTGAATATCACCCATTCGAGGCAATCGGGCAACCTGATCATTACTCACAAGCGAAAGTGGTTGAGTGTTCACATATGATAATTCGGTCGTGCCAAATGGCGCAGTGGTAAACCCGGTTGCCTCATGAACAGCGTGGCCGGAGTTCTTGTCCCGGCAATGGCGATGATATGGACTACCGACGAACTCTAGCGAGAGCGAAACTCGAATCTAGTGCTTCTTTCCGAAAGGGGCCGACTAGAGAGTCTATGGGAATGTGACAGCTGCGATCACTTGTGGGTGTTGTTCAATCTAAAGGAAGACACCAGATAAAATGAAGTTGTTTTCTTCACAACATTAAGGTTATTACCCACAATATCAAAGTTATGCAAGTATGCATTATATTTTGCACAAAAATTGAGGAAGTATGACTCTTTACGTTTGCACCATTGCATTGCTTTAAAATTGATGCACAACGAGATCGAACAACTGCTTCATCTGTCACATAACATTTATCGGCTACAGGCAAAGCCGTTGATAACGAGTCACCGTTTGCAGTCCGGATGAGTACTGACATATTCAACACAAGTTCTGGAACTTGTGAAAGCTTTACTGATCAGTCATCTGCAGCCAGCACTATCCATTTCAAAACAGTTGACTGACAACCTTTGTCTATTATGGGCATATTTGTCAGTATCACACAAACTACGTTGAACGTTACTTCACTTATTGGTTCCGCATTTGATAGACAGAATTGTTTGTAAGGACTCAATTCAGTATTCCGTGTAGCTTAACTGTTCCATTCAATTACTCCGAATTGTCCAAGAATACTCTAACACTACCAGCATTCCTGACTAGTTTTACGCTACCGTTGTTTTTAGACAATTATCACGTTATCCATGGTGTTGTATATTTCTCTTCTTATGTCCAAAGGCTAAGTATATGTAGGAAATTTTTCATTTCCATGTATCCTAATAACGTTCATTTTTACAAATTAAACCAACAAATGTTACCACTGAGCCATTATGTTGGTTATCGATCAAGAATTGATGAGTTTCTCCTTAAGATCCTTGGATATAGTCTTTGTCCTTGCCATTCATTGTATATCACTGCAGTTCCTCTGTATATGCATGTTTTCAAATAAACTGAAAATGTTTCCCAAATAAGTACCATAGCAACACAGTTTCATTCATTTATCTCGGTCATAAAATCAAAGTATGTTATTCTGTTTCGTATGGGGGCAATTAACGTCGTTTCATGCACCTGGAACATTTAAAAAGTTACTTCGTTTACCGTTACCTTCGTCCTTACTGTGCTTCTTCATAGGTTTTCTGTACTCCATTTACAAACAAATCGTTCTCTTCAATAGTTATCTAAATGTAATGATTTCCACGCCTTGAGTTATTTCACTTTCTTTCCACTAAACAACTCCCAACTGTTATTAAATTTTCCCATAAAACACAACAATTTTTCTCCCCCACTACATAGTTTACATATCCACTGTGTCAGTTGTCCACAAACTAGTCAAGTGCATTATAACCTCTCTAAACGGACGTCTACATTCAGGATATCAGTTCTTCCTTCATCCAGAAGTTAGTAAGAACTCGGCAAAATGTTGACTTATGTAACACAAATAGGTTCTTCTGTAAACAATTTTTTGGGCCTTTGTGATTTTTTGGTTTATTGAACTAGTAAATGAATCTGAACTATCAATTGTCGGGTGCACTGAAGCTTACTGACTTTGCTAGATAACCTAGTATCGCGTAAGTCCATGTAACTATGCTGTTCATATACTGAAATAGGTGGACTGTAGCAAGTGCTTGCGGACTTTTGCAACGGATCGGTGATTGCTGACGTTTTTAACCGATCCACACAGATGCGTATCTAACTGCTTGTTTACATTATAATCAAATTGTGAGCTGTTACCAGGTGGATTTTTCTTAAAATGTGTGTCAGTTTTCACCTTTACCGATGTCCATTGATCCAATTGAAAACCAATATTTAGGAGAACAACCCAACAGTAATGCTACGGCTCATTCCTAAACTACTTTGTATAATGGACAAACTCGAAATTTGTTTGAAACATCCCAACAACATTAATCATAACGTAAAGACAGTAACTGTGCCGGTTTAGATATTGCTTTGTCTGGGTCGTGGTTACCAAGGTAACATGTTTCTGGGATGCCTTCTGTAACTTGACCTCTAGTGTTGACAGTTAGTAGCCGCCGTCAAAAGTGTCCAAATGCGGGTTGAAGAAACGTTAGACAAATCGACCGTCTGAGTGGATTCTATATGAAAATGAAATATTCGAACTTGAAGCTTATAATTGTGTTTCATATGGATGATGTCCAAAGACAAAATTGATCGAACAGTAGTGAACAGTAGTGATTTGGCCGTCAATTCACAAGCTCCACATTTGTGTAGCAAAATCGAGAAGCCAGTCAGAGTAAGAGGACTGGACAATCATAACAGATCAATGGTTGGACTAATCCAATTTAACGTTGACAACTGAGGAACAACTTGTAAACAATCAGTGGTGAGGGATGACTGATGTTGTTTTAATTAGGCATTTGAAATCTCCTCAGACATCTGCGCTTTTTGCATTACATTTATCCGGTAAGAGTTGAAACACCAAAGGAATGTTGTAGATGGAGTATTCCAGGACAGATACCAAGAGGAAGTTTTAGTTGTTACCGTAAATGATGAAGAATTATGGTGGAGTTGAAGTAGCTGTAACCAGGTGTAGTAGAAATAACGTATTAACAAGTTCGGTTTTAAGGTCCTGTGACTGCAGGTATAACGGTTAGACAGGCAAGACGGAGGTGGCCGGTTAGAATGTCATTCAGGCTGTATCCAAATGGCCAGTTCAGATATAAAATCACTTTTGTCGCCTTGATCTAGAGATTTATTGAGTTTGAGGAAATAATCTCGTCAACAATCCAGGTGACGTTTGGGAGGTTTTGAGTGGTTGTGTAGACCGTACACAGATAAGATAAGCAACTCTTACACCTCGTCATATTTACCACTTCAAGTAATTCTTTCTTATGACAACTATTAAACGTGAAGTAAACAAAGCTGTTTACACATCTCGTTGCATCTTCACAGGTGTACACAATAGACTGAAAACGTTAATTAATCACTTCCGAAAATCACGTCTTGGCCAGGCGTTCCATATTGTCAATCCTAACAAATTCACGGCTGTGTATGGACATTTTTCAAATTGTTGTATGGTGTGCTTGTTCACTCTTGTTCTACGACATTCTTTGACTGTGTACGTGCATCTTGAACCGACTGTGAACTGTAATGCATAGTGTTAATTAGGCGTCACTCATCGATAAGTAGACAGAGAGCTGATTAACATTTAAATGAACACCACCCAACATTGATGAAGGTCATCCCAGCCGGACAGACATTTCAACTAGCCTGGCGGTGATTGAGATATTACAGCAATAGAAAATTGAGTTTTTTTAAACGATATTCTATGATTCATATTTGATCGTATTAACCTGACAGTCTATTTTAGACACCTTTGCACGTACATAAAAAAATATGTAAATACAAAGCGTAACACAATTTTATTCAGCCCGCTTGCTGACTACATTCAACTAGTCTGTCACTCAACAGGCTTCACTACCTCAGACTTGAATGCTACCTCCCTTTTAGAAAAACACTTCCGAATACCTACTTATTGAACAATGTCCGTATATCACTGGTTGTTCCGCTTTTGTACGTAATCAGAGTTACGCTCATCTGCAACTGAGGCATGTTTTGAAATGAGATAACAACTGGAATAAATGGCAAAGCTAACTCGCAAATGAGTTAGGATCGACAAACTTAAGACAATTGTCATTCCTATAGCGACATCCACGAAACCGGTCCTGTGGTTCCGACGAAATCTGACCATTGAGCACATACTACTTGTCTTGCCATATTTATATGATAACGACTGTTTGCAAATAAGTTCTATTTAACATTTCAAAGCAGCCTATTATTGTTAGGTTAGTCAGTATTTCCCTCTGTGACAAGCTGTGTTGCCTTGCCTCTGTGCACCCACCTGTGGTTTAGGGCAACACTAGAATAAGTACACTGTCTTATTTCTAAGTAACGCAAACGGATTTTTAATCTCAAACTAACATGTCCATTACGACGGTGGGAATGAAGACATATGTTTTCGATAATTCATCTTCAGGCCGGTACAATTATATAAAGAGTCATTAGAGTTTGATCGATGTATCGATCAGAATTATGACAGAGAAATTAGGTCACTGGTCAGTCAGTTGACGATGGCTTGATGGGTCAGTCACTTCACGCTTGTCCGTTGGTCTGATCGCGCAAGCTAGCCATCGATCCGATGGATTTGTGACCGTGGTAAGTGTACTGCCTGAATCAATCCTTTTTGATTACACAACACCGGGCAAAGCAGACTGATTCCAATAGCCTTGGCAGTACAAAGTGCTCCAACTCGGAGATCCTTTGATGAGTTGCCTGGTCAGCGATTTTAATCACAGATATGTGACGTGTGTGCTGTCTAGTAATTGTCATCCCATATGTACGGTAAGATCCACCGATTGCAGGTGGCCCTTGTTCGGTTTTACTGTTATGGTCAATCTAATTGTGAAACAAGCTTTAGTTAGGCAGTTTTGAATGCAGTACAGATTGTATCGTCATTATTGTAGTGTCAACAACACAACTCTGATATATGTGAGGCTTGTCCCTCAAGCTTCAGCATAAAAAGGTAACTCCAGCTGGAAATGCGGCAGGTTTCATATGCTGTCCGCATATTTTGGAATACAATTCTGAGCTTCAAAGAATGTGGTTCATATCAGGACACTATTTTGGCCAATGATGATCCACGATAACTCCCCGATTGAGTAAGAGGCCGTCTTTAGTGATTCGCTTATGAATTGAGATATGACATTCAACCGAAAGGGCGATTAGACTTTTCACCCGGACACCGGTCCCATTGTTTGCGCAGTAACATATCCTTATGAGTTAGTTCAGTTTTCTGTCAGGCATCCCACGAGTTTATGCTCTCAAATAGACGCTCGGATGTTTTAACTTTCAGACACCCCAAAGAGCCAAGAAAATATAAGCAGAACATCAAATCACTCCAGCTGCCTAGCATCAACGTCTCAACCAATAAACGAACCGTAAATTCGTAGACTTCACCCTCTAAATCATAACTAATACTCAAATCGTCCTGCAGCTCTGCTTCATTGTACCTTTCCGAGATTCATCTTCGTTCAATGGCGCTGTACATTTGTAATACAGTACAGAACGTTGCTTTTCAAATTTAGCTAGCTGTGGCGTCCCGATTAACAATATGATGCATAGTCCATCGATTCTAGATACCCACACATTTGTAACTGGTCCAGAAGACTTGAAAAAAAATTGTGTGATTGGGAGAACACCGCCAGTTGCAGGTTACTTACAACTCATTCTCAGCCAGGTTAAGGCGCACTCCAGTTCATTAAGGAAACAAAATTATGCCGTCGGTTTCGTCACACGATATTTTCGCAGGTGACCGACTAAATGAAGAACAGCTTCCGTTGTGAATCGTCTCCCGGAGCCACCCTAGAAAAACTGTATAGATCTACCGTAGATGGTTTCTTTTCGAAGGAACCCAGTGAATAATGTTTTATCTAATCGTCTCGATGACATCCATCCACTGCTTTGAGGTGTCTCTTGAAAGAGAATCGGCCCTAATTCCATTCATATTACACTTTCATTAACTGATACTCGATTTCAGCCCAGCCGTAGAACCAAAAAGCTGGAGACTTTCACATAATCGCGAGGCAACTATGCATCAAAAGTGTCCACTTAAGTCTAGAATGGAGTTATGCAGTGAGTTGAATTTATCCACGGTTCAGGAGAACGGACTCTCTGAAACTTCAGTGTTCAAACCATGAACAATATCTTGACGTCTTTTAAACGTCTTCTTAGAAAGGCCCAGCGTGAGCATATTTCATGTTCCCGACAGAGGCTTCTTAAAATCTCGTCCGTAGACGCTCCGCCTGCTTTGTTTAACTAAAGATACTGATCGTTCTCTTCTAGCTTATTTACTTGTGAAGATGGGCTATTCAGAAAATCAAGGACTGCACACTTCCACCTCAGATGTCATTTAGTCCTCATCTATGTTGGATTGTTCAAAAGGTCATTAACACAGAATTGTTGAGAAAAATGATATTGGTTAAACAATTTCTCTCGAATTTCTCAACTAGACATCCAGACGATTGAAGGTTAGAATCGCGGAATACAAAAAACACTTTTTCCGTTAGAAACGTAATACGCTTTAGAAAACTGGAACGTGGGTCTTTAAGAGTTGAAGTTCACGAAACCGATTTTGACAGCGTACCGATCCTGCAACGATATATCAAGTCTTTCGCCAAACGGACACAAGCTGAGGCCTTCGCGACCAACACGCTTTCTGCCTGCATCAACCACAGTGACAGTGCCAACCTCTCGCCCGTTTGGATAGGTTAAACCACAGAGCTGACCAAACAGCACAGAGCAATACGAAGTGAACCCAGTGAACGCGGTAGGGGTCAAAACAAGTCGGCCATCTCTGTCAATGCCACGGGCGACTTCTTAAACACACACACACACACAGAGAGAGAGAGAGACAAACAGAGGACAGCCCCGGGGCTCGATAATTAGCTGATTAAGACCCAACAACAGCCACATGAATGAGTTGGCTCCCTAATGTCTTACTCGTGCAGACGCTTGATTGAGAAACTGTCCCGGTAAAAGTTAAACGTGCTAACTGTAGCGTTAGAAATATTTTCCCGATGCCACAGCGGTATTGACCTTCTGACCAATCTAATTATCACCACCTGGCGCAAAACATGTTTAATTTCATCAGAATCAATTCTGGTTTAACTGTTCTAAACCCCGACATTGTCTCTATCGCTGAATAAACGCAGTTTCAGGTGATCGATAGTCTGCTTGAAATCGATATGTTTGGTTAACCGACCAACATTATCAAATTCTCAGGGAAGATTAATCAAGCCGCCATCTGTAAGTTCTCGATGATATCTGCTCGCATAATGTGATTGTTGAAGTGACTCAGACTTCACATCTGTCACAGCTAAGGCCTTAAGACAGGTACGAAGCGGTGTGGCCATGGAGTGGGTGTCGCGAAATATTGATAACTTGATCATTACTCACAAACGAAAGTGGTTGAGCGTTCACATATGACAATTCGGTCGTGCCTAACGTGCGGTCAGTGGCGTAGTGGTTAACACGGTTGCCTCATGAACAGTGTGACCCTAGTTCTAGACCCGGCAGTGGCGATGATATGTACTACTGACGAGCTCTAATGAGAGCGAAACTCGAGTCTAGTGCTTCTTTTCGAAAGGGGCCGACTGGAGAGTCTATGGGAATGCGACAGCTGCGATCAATTGTGAGTGATGTTTAATTTGAAATAAACTATAACCACATATCACAAACAGCCATTGTAAGTATAGTTAGTATTGCATGTCAATCAGTTACTGAAGGAAGTGTTTGCTTTTTTTAATGCAGACTAAGCTGAAGAATATTGAGTGGTCATGCACTTGTTTTGTGTGGCCTATAAGCAAGCTCGATTTGCCTAAACAGAAGAGGAACCGTTTGAATTGGGATGACGGCTTGTAAACATTCAATGTGGTGCAGTGAAACTGTTTCAAATTGGAATCCTTCTAGCCTCTTTTTGTGTAAAACTGTCAAACTGAAATGACTTGTTTCTAACAAGGTTCTCATAACACATGAAGGTAGATCATGTAGTTTCCAACATGTTCACTCCAGACGAAGGTTGACGAGAATTCAGCTCATTAATTTATCTAACAAAACAAAAACTCAAATCTGGTGAACGCTCGTGAAAGACTTGTGACAGCTAAACATGCGGTAAAATGTGAGCGATCTTCTACCAATAAAACTATTTGTGTTAATTCGCATTCATGAAGGGAAATGCTAATTTCTCCCAAGTACAAAGAACTGTTCATATTTTCGGTCTTCGGGAGGAATAGCCATGAAATGAGATAGATCACCAATAAAGAACATGTCGAAGGGAAAAGAAAAGTTTGTCTTAAAGAATTTGATGCGATTATTGAGCTTCATTGACATTGTGATAGGGTTCAAGGATTTACGGGACATGCTTTTGCAGTTGGAAATTTGTTTGAATGATCACATTTTGTGTGTACTTGTTTTCTGAAGGAACGCGCAAAAAAATTACGGAAGACGGTACAACTAATATGGAAGAGAACATAGTAAACTGGCCCTTAATTGTGGACTGAATTAAAGACATGATTATCAGGCGTAAACCGTAAACGTAGATAAAAACGCCATAGCAAATGTTTGAATACGGATCTGATAGAAAGCAATGTACTCTCCAACAGAAGAAAAACTAGGAAGGTTTAATAACCGGTAGACAACAGGCTGTATTCGACAGAAATTGTGCGATAACTTTTACTGTTTCACTGCCTATCTGGGTATGTCGAAATAACAGATGGGGAGCTGGCTTAGCCAACGTAGGATTGACCTCATTTTCGGGGATGTTTGCCGAAACCAAACCATTTTCACTCGGCAGCAGTCTTTGTACAATCACCTATCTGACTCAGGTTGCACAATGTTCCTTAGGGTCAACCTGTCACATATATTCTGTGTAAAATTGTACAGTGGCTCCAAACCAAAAACAATTAGGAAATGTCAAACCCAGAAGCCCACTAGAACATCTAAAGCATCCGTATACCTGTGACGGCGCGATCTGCCTGACCAGATTTTCTACCCTGCGAAAAGTTTAGGCAAACTTTGTTTTTTGAAGGAAATTAGCAATAATTTTGTTTTTCTTTCACCGGTTAAAAATAACCTATTAGGATCAAATGTCAAAATAACATTCTCACAACTATGCTATAACGTTCTATGTACGAATTACTGTCTCTCATAACCGATGATATTTGAAAAGAATGGGGCAGGATAGCATTGACAACATTTTTGGCACCATAAAAACCAGTTTGGTACTTTGGTTTATACACCATCTTGAATCATCTTCCCAATGTTACAGATGTAGTGGTACTTATTTTAAATGCCTGTTGTCATTCTTTTCCATATATTTCCAACGAAAACATTTTAAACTTAAAATTGGACACTTAGATTACCGAAGGAGTAACATGATATTCATATTGTAATAGATTATCAAACCGGAATTGCGAGTATTCCAACACTGAACAGAATACCCCAACGCAAGAAGAAGATACGTCCAAAAGCCCACAGTGAGCAGATCGGGGACACCGTGGGAGACCGAATGAGTTATCGTCCAACTGGATCGGACCAAGTGCGAGACATGGTAAGCACAATCAGATGGACGACTAGATCGGGGGCATTAATATTCCAACACTCGGAGGAATATCTCGACAGGGTCGTAGAATACAGTCATAGCCTACAGTGGATAGATTTCGGATAACACGCGCAACCGGGTGAGCCATCACTCAACGAGATTAGACCATTTGACAGGGAATTGCAGGTGGGAAACCCCCCGAAAGAAGGCGTCGATCACACACACACACACACAAACCGGGCAGAAATGCACGACATGTGAGCGAAAACCGGGAGTGTTGTGAACTGGAATTCTGATTCATAAACGCTTACGCCCGAGTAGCATGGCAACCAGCGAGTTGGACAACAAAGATTGTGCTTTACTGAGTGTCTTTTCCGCTGCAATATGATTCCAACGGAGGTTCACAGATGTGAGATATCAGATGAAATACGGATGCACAAATTCAAGGTGAATATGCCGTTGTATGCAACTCGGATTATACAACGAACAATAATCAGTTGCACAGGGGTCGAATATTCTCAGCTATAATGAAAGAGCCGTAGTTCATTTCCTTGAAGCAACTTACAACTCATCATAGACAACATCGACCTTAGTAACTAACTTCAGGTCGAGATACTTGCATTACGATACTTGCCTCGGTTAGGCCACTTAAAAATAAGCGCTATAACCAAGTTTCGTTCATCCGTAATAAGACATATCCGTAACCTAAACAACAGTGTACCTCTCGTCTTTGTGACTGTGAGACATGAGCTTCGGTCACTACCTCATACACTTCACACTGTGCGTGCCTGAATTAATGTATACATTTTCAAGATTTAGAGAGAATCTTATTGCCGACGGTTAACCAGCAGTAAATTTTCTAGAACTCTTTTTCAATAAATAAGATACTAGGATCGTAGTTAGTGCGATAAGAAACAGTACCTTTTCTGATAAAAATGCCTTCTGAAGAACGTAATGATGTTTCTTTTATGGATGTGTTCAATCTTGGGATGAAATACACCGTAATCCCATGAAAGCTAACTGTTGTAAGTGCGACACGCAGAGTAAGTAATCTCGAGATGATGAACATTAACAAAATGAACATACGTTCTCATGACCAGTGCTAACATACTATCAACAAAGTTCTTAACGTTTGAACGTATTGCATTTTCTACGAAAGTTACCATATTATCGAGTGATGCACATTTGCCCATCATTATAACGATTCCGAAACTGTCTCATAATTATGAAAGAACTGTAACAATAATAAAAATACTATACACGCCATGCAAGCTAAAATATGATAATGTAACAAATTCTTCAAAATTACAGGATTCGACATTTATTAGCTGAACAGAATGAATACATACGGGTTAGGATATAGCTTGATTATACAAGTACACAAGACAACCAACTAGCAACGTTTCGAACCAGAAGACTATTGAGCAGAAGGATACTAGAATCTCTGTTGTACATAATCTCATCACCAAGTACGTTGTATAGCGGGACAAAACTGATTAGACTTTAAACAGTGCCGTTCACTTGGTTTACTGAAATAACGACCTTCTGGAACTTCCAAATATAATGAATGTATTTTTGCATTGGTTTGATTCATATGCAAATGAGCCACCTCAATTACCTCCGAAAAGGGGGGTCATTGTTAATATGCCTTAGTTATATATTTCAAGGATCATTTGATGGGTGTCACTCGGGAGTGAATTTTACCAACTTAGACCATCAGGTAGATGGCCCTACAGAGACTAGCATAAGGCTAACAGAAATTGTTTACACTCTCAGATGAGGAAAGTTTCAAGCATATTTTGCTCTTGGGTGCTAGTAAGATTTGTGGTGAACAAACTGATGTATGTAGATGCTTCCCAGGCACCTTTCCACCTACTTTAGTGACCTGCCATATGGCTGATTTGTAACCAAGCTGTATTCCGTTCTTACTGTCTCTTCCAAAACAAACGGATTCAGTTTATTCCGTGGGGTTCGTTATTCAATGGAACCTTCTAAAATATCAACATTCTGGATTCATACTAGTGTTTCTTGAGTAAATGTGTCTTTTTCGATGTTTTTCCCAGATAGGAGCTGGACATCGATCACGGTCGTTAGAATTTTCCCGTTACCAATCTTCAAATAAAACACTGGACCCAAGGATAGTTCGACAATTAACTTTGGATTCTTCTGAATAGGGACATCTGAACCATTAGTATGCTTGTTCCTTATTGCCAGTAAAAGAAACTTTCCACCATAATGTCTGTATGAGCTACTCGACTTGCAGGCAACGCTCAGTTAGTCTACCGGTATAAAACATGCTGGACACTGCACTGGAGTCTGTCATGACAAAGTTGTCACATGATGTTTTCAGAAATCGGCCCAATACCTACATTCAAGAAATCAACTTTAGTCTCCAGACAACTCAGCTATCGGATGCATTCTGGTTGAGTGAAATTACGCCTGGCATTTCAGAGTTGTTTCCATAACCTCTACGGTCAGTTGTCCATTCTACACGCTCCAGTTTAATTCGTGGCAGCTGGAGTTATTTTCTGCATCCCAGTTTATTCGTTCTTACTGCCGTAGTAATTTTTCGCAATTTCAGTCGAACGGCCATTACCAATGAAATAGGTGAACGCATTAAGCAGAACTCGTCAGCAATGCTCGTGTATTATTAACAAGTTTTGACAAATAAGAAACTGGAATATAACGCTTCGCATCAGAAGGGAGTGGCTAGAAATTCACGGGACCGCGAAGGTTGCAACAATTTTGGGTGATGTTCATGTGAAGTCAGTCAAAATCCTCAATTACTTATCAGTTGCCGAAATATCTCTCAGTACGTTTAGTGGTATTTGTGACCACAAATTGGAGAGAAGTCCTATTCGTGGGGTTAATTACTGGAGTTAACAGGACAGTTGCTGCACCCCGCTTGAAGCTTTCGAGTAGTATGAGCATTAACCACAGGCACATGTGGTTCAACGTTCACGTATGATAATTCGATGGTGTCTAATAGGAAGCTAATGCTACGGTGTTCAGCAGGGTTGCTTCATCTAAGCGTGACCAGAGTTCGAATACCGGACATGGCAAATGATAAGCACTAACTTATGAGCTCCAACAAGAAAGGGCTGATTGTAACGTCTGTCGGAATGCGAAAACTGTGGTTGATGTTCCTTTTTATATGATTCAGATGAACGTGAGCAAAATCTGTCAACGTGGAGAGTTGATGGATCAGCGTGTTTCATACCACACACATGTTACTTCATGTTCCAAACGTTGTTTGCAAAGGCGCGCGGTGTTTTCGACGTGAACCGCATCTAATGAACCAGTGAAGTGAACGCAAATGGATAGGCGCATTTTCCGAATGTGATTACGGACATATTAGTGAACAACTCCGATTTGCCATCAGACGAGCGTAGTTATGGAAATCTCTTTGGTAGACGATCTGTATTGCTGACAGTGGTTGATTGGAGCAAACCATCGTAGATTTGATGTGACAGGCAAGTCCTGCTAAAGAAAACATTGCCAGGAATAAGCGAGTAACTACTGTGTGTCTTTCGTGGTGAGTGGATACACAATGTACTGTTCACCAGCGACTGAACTAGAAATCATAGACCGGATGATTCGTTCTCGTCTGGTGGTGGGTTTACTAAAAACAAGAATAAGGATCCGGATTACTGTTTGTCAGTTTTGAATTTGAATTCGCGTAAAATTTGTTTTATCAGTCTGACTCATTAGGAAAGCTAGCTGGATGCAAAATGTAATCTAATGCTTATCTTGTAATTATTCAGATACCAGATGCCGCACTGGAGGAGCTTTCGAGATTTGCTCATATTTATAGTTTCATGTTTTGTTTACCCCACTGTGATATATATGTAGAACTAGTTTACGTGCACAGTAGGAGCAAATTCGCAGACAGGACAAGGAACCCGGATATGTAGGGAGCATGAGTGGTCGCCTAGTTTTTGATCAACGTCCGATCAGATTCCTAGGACCAGTCATTCGTGTGAGCACAAATTGACTCATTTCGCACACGGTCACTTTCCGCAACACCTACGCAAGATATGTTTGCGTTTCAGTGTGCTTTTAATTCAGTTTACTGGCAAACATTATTGAAAGCAATCAATTTTGAGGAGGGGTTAGCTTATGGCTTGCCAGAAGGAGTCAAACTTGGGTGGATACGGAATGAACATGTGGTATTAAAAACTAACCTTTTGTATACGACATGTGACGGCTTCGAATGTTCTCTTAGGATTGGTGGACGTGAAACAGTCACCAGCAAGGTAGACTGATAAAAACAGAAATCCTGTCTCAAGTTAAACATCCCCAACTATTCATCAGAAATCTTGTTGTTTCTGATGACACTTTGGAGAAACTTAATAAGTTTCGGTATCATACGACGGATCTGAAGACGCTAGGTATCCTTGTCACTCTCCTCTGGAGTTTGCGTTTTCTAACGAAGGAACTCAATGACCAACGGCTTCGAGTTTCGACGACGTACCAACACAGTGAACGATGTTATTTTGCCAAGCGAATGATCATTATCCAGGACGTAATTAACAATCGAAGACATCCGTTTCCGGTCCAATCTCTAAGTCTTTGCTTCATTGCGTCCATTGAGCATTCAGAGATGTGGTCCGCTGTCTGTTATCATAAACCCCGGTTCGTTTTATCAATATGCTTGTCACCGTAACTACAGATAGAGTGGTGAATTAGATGGGGGCCAAAATCAATCGCGATCGGGAACATGAAAGCCGATACTGCTGGTGGAGAGAAACACCCTCATCCCAGCCGTATTTATGGATTGTATAAATGGATATCAGTGAATCCATGTGTTGAAGGCAAGCTATCAGACACTTAACACCGTTGAGACCTAGTAGTCTGCCGTTGTATGAAATGAATCATTTTAACCGTGTATAGTGGGTTCATCACAACTGTCCGAGTGAATAGTGGAAGCAATTCTGGTTATCAAGCACTTACACTGTCTACGTGCGATTCGTGTTTAATCTCCGATTAAGGGAGAAGATGTGTTGGACCAGTGTGTATGTATGTATACACAGTTTGTCGAAATTCTTATTAAAAATTATTGTAGAACTGAGCCTAAAACTTGAATCATTCTGCCCTAAGAGGGATGTAGACTTTCCGGCTTGAGAAAAATAAGGTTGGTGTGATTTATTCAAGGTCCATAATGCCACCTTTTCACATTCATCCAGTAAACAGGTTTCGATCTGATCATCACATTATGTTGATTCTTTATCTCTTTGTTTACAGATGAACCTGTGACCCAACACAGCACTCAGTTATTGCAACAAGCGCTCTGCATTCGGTTTGGTTGTTTGTTAATATCGTTGTTGTTGTTTCGTTGTCATTATTGATTCCAAGTGGATGATGCAGTTTCTATGGCTGCGATTTAGTTACCATAGTTACCACTGACCTTTACCCGAGTTTGTTCGTACGGATAACTTCACAAAGTTTGTGATAACAACATCTTGAAATAGATAAGGTCAAGCAGATCAGGTTCAGCTTCAAATACTATCGCCACTGTTAATACTACTTTTGGGCGACCTAAACATAACTGATGTTAGTGCAATGTCTAAAAGAAATTATTTGTACAGATCACATATGGTAACCGCAAAGACAAAGATCAACTATTGTTGTGTGTATGTTACTAGAAAAATATGCTTATCGCTTTTACGCATTCGTAAACGAGGGATAAGATTAACTAGTCGTTTTTACGTCACGTGTAGTGTAGAATAACCGTACTGATATGAAGCAATTATTGAAATATGACTGGTCAGAATCTATTCGTTTTGCTTATTATAACGGATGAAGTTAGACGATCACCATTTGAACATCACTTAGGGTACTCGATAAGGTTCACGGTCCTTGTTAAACATTCCTTCAATTTCAATAAAATCTCGACATAATTTATGCATAGTGTATATTCACTTGCGGACTTCGAGTTAAACTTCATCTCGTCCATAGTAGAAGAACGAATATATGGGACACAAAACAGGTAGGGTTTAGTAACCTCACCTATGATTTCAGCTTCAACTTGGCTTGAGAAGCACCCAGGTTTTTCAAACATTCCAGAAGGAAATATTAGGACATATGTTATAATTCCGTCGCGTCCAGTGTGAAGTTAATGACAAACTGGCTCACAAGCTGATTACACAAACATACAGGAAGATAAACCGTAGGTGAGAGGAACACCACGCTGTAGTTCTGACAAGAATGAAGTTTGAGTCCAGTGATATCCCTACAACTGATAGATCACAATATCCATTCGTTCCTGCAAACTGTCACCTGGTTTGAATGATGCTCAAATCTCCTGGCCGCTCAAGAACAACATCGCTTTCTTTCCGTCTGTCCAATAGTTCAGTTGCTGGAAGTTTGTAATTGGGTTGAACTGACCTGATTTGATGAGTCTACTGCTCAATGTATTTATGCTTAGATAAGAGTTTAGAGATTAGGTTGCTATAATGTGAATGTAATTCTCGTTTAACCCTAGGATGTTGTTGATAGCTCATTCTTTCCTAGACAACCATAAACTTCATCTCATCAGTTAGCTTTGGGACAACTTTACTGGTTTCTTGTTTGAATAACCTAGACTGACAGCATGGGATGCAATTTTATCATCCAAATAATCCTGTAAACCTAGGTGATTGTCACTAAACCAGAATTCTTTTGAGTACAGAGTAAGAAATCAACGATTTTGCTGGAAGTAACGGTGGCAGTCAACATAAGTTAGTCCTTGTCTAAAACTCGTGATACATATCAGCAAGTGCTAATGAATTTTTTGAATGTCTGCGGTACTGTAGCAGACATATCCGCCATGTAACTCAAAGATCCACTTTCCGCGTCATCGATCCAGACAGGTTAGAATATGTCGAATGAAAACATTATCGTGGTGAATGTTAAAAGACTGAAGTGAGAACCATGGTTATATTCTCAACTGACTCTGAAATCCTTGACTTCTTTACGGGGTTCATAATACTGTATGCTAGAAGGCAACGGATTAATTTTCCAGTGTGGAATGAAGACACGGCGATGTGTGAACATCTCATTTACACTCACTGCCCTCTCATAGTGAACCAACAGAACAGCATTGGACCAGGTATATTAAAGAAGTAGATTAATGGGAGAAATGAGTGTTCCAACTAAGACGGAAATTGTACAACCCGTGCCAAGGTAATTTGTTCCTTGAGAAACCTTTAAACATACAGCATAACCCAATGAAATTTGATAGGTACCGCGTAACTGAACACCATTAATATAGGGTAACATTTACGCTTCATATTTCAGAACGAGCCGTTCGAGCCTCTCAAATGGTTTGTTTCCATTAATCATTTAGCAGGCTGCGAAGACTACAGCAGAGTTATGTTGCACCAGTGTTCGAAGTATCCAACTTAGAATGTGCACACATTTTTGTAGTGGTATGTGCTAATCCTTCCTGTCTGGGTGGTTGGCACCTCAACTGCAGGTAAACTGGTAGACAGCTTGAGAAGTGGATAGATCTAGCGAACACTGCTTTCCGATAGGAACGTTTGTACCTCTGGTAAATTTTATCCAGCCTACTTCTGCAGCCAGATACATGTTCTTTACGACTACCGTTGCGATTTTACCGCCAATGTTTTTAATCGGAGGATCTTTGAGAGACAAGAACAAAATCGCCTTTTTCTTGGCAGGTGAAAGTTTATCGATCCGTCATTTTGCTTATTGTGTGTATTAGGAAATTTCTGGGGGATACTTTTACTAGTGGAGTTTCCTCACTAAACGCTTGTTTCTCTTTAACCGTATCTACTACACGTCCTTCGGAATCCTGTTAATTAGCGGTTTGAATACACCCCGAGTGGCGATGATGAATGTGTAACGGGCAATAAACCATTAAGATCCACTACAAGTCGATTTACGGTAGGCTATTTGCCGAATTGTGTCAACAAGGCCCCTAGTGATTAAAACATACAAGGCACTGAGTACTTTTGTCCTTCTGTCACTAATACATGGCAAAGTTAGAACGCGCATAACTATTGAACAGAGCATTACAAAATCATAATAATTCACGTTAAGTAAAATCTTGTTTGTATGAAGTGGCCGTGATATATTTGTCACTCAGTTAATTCTAAAAAGTTGCCCGCCGGTTTTGAGTCTAATAAACTTTCAGAAGTCACACTTCCAGTCTTTTTATAAGTTAGTTTCTGAAATCGAGAAGATGTGAATCGTGTACAGAGAAATTTCTTTCCAACACTTAACTGGTAAAAGAATGCATAAGGGTCAGTTTACTACAAAGTTTAATAAATAGTGAATAGTTTCACGAAAAGGAACACTCGTAGATAAGGCATCAGCGTCAAAGGATCAAACTTTTAGGAACTCGCATCAATGTTTTGAAAACCATATAGCGTTTCAAAAGAACCTCTCACACACCGGGTATCAGTAGTTTGTCTACTGAGCCACGCAGAGCAACGAACTAATGCGCAAAACTACGATGCATGGAATGGTTTCGGTAAAGTGTTGTTTATAAATCATGGACAAACCTCAAATCCATGGCGTTTTGATTCCAATAGTCTTTAAGGATTTATACAGAAGCTATATAATTAATACTAAAATTTCAGAGGATAATTTACATTAGTAATCAAACATATTTTTGAGAAGAAATCTAGTGGAAGGTAGCAAGGCTTAATTGATCGTGTGAACACATGGACCTATAGGCGAGTCAGTTGTCAACAATAAAAACTCAAGTGAAAAATTGACAAGTTCTGTGGATTACAGTGGATTTCAGATGCCTGTTTAGTCAAGGATATGCACTACTGGTAAACTCTAACTAGAGAGAAACTCGCGTGGGCTGTTTCTTTTTAAAAAGAGATGACTAGAACATGAATTGAATGTAACAGCTGCAATCATCTGCGACTACTGTTCACTTAACACAAACATAAATCCCCTACTGATCACCAGTGATCAGAAATATTACTCAACATCTTAATGACTTTTGTGACTTCAACTAAGACAGAACTACTAGTAATGAAGTCATCACCTAAAGCTAACATAATGGTTTCGAACTGTGTAAGTGATATGCACATCCTACCATGTTTTTGGCTAATGCTTTTTCTTGTTATAGTTTTTTACAGGATAGTCGGTGGAATCCCTAATTCTGAGAAACATTTTCTTCCTGTTTATCCACGTAGCACAAAGTCAAGTGACCGAAGCCAGAACGTCTATCTTGTTCGTCACAATATATGCCTGGCAGACGATTTCTTCCCTATCCTTTTTTCGGGAGCATTCCATCCTTACTACTGGGATTGACTATCGAGTTCCAATGATTACAAGCCTTTGTGTTTCCTTTTTACTGATGAGCAGCCGGTGATCCATACAGCTCACAGTCAGTAGTGCACACGTTATGGTTACTATCCATCGATACTTGGACTCAGTATAAGCTTGGAATCGGAACTCATGTGTCACGCCATCAGCACATTATTGCGGAAGTTTGAAGTCAAGATAACTCCGTTGGATGTAAATATCTCAATCAAATGCCCAACCCGTGATTTCTTGTCAGCTGATTTCCTTCAGGAATTCTGGTATATATTTGAGGGCGGAATGCTGAGTCAAAGTAGAAGAGTTCAAATGAACTCATTTGAAATGGATTGGATTTTGTTTGGTCAACCGAATCATCATGGTGGACCGATCACAACGCCTCCAATGCGTCCGTCCGTACATGTTTTTTGTTACTTTGTTGGACCTGTAATGTCATTCAGGTTGATTATCGTTCTAACATGTCGTTTCTAATATATATCCTGTCTCTACGTTGATGACTCTCTGACCCACACTTCGAACTTTATTATGAGCTATAAAGGCAGCTGTGTTCATTTGATCAACGCCTGACATAGTGCCTGACATGGAGAGGGCAGCAGTTCTAACTCTGTCTCTAATGTCAACGTCGGTACGAGCTCATTGTTTGGCACTGCTGTTGTCCACGGAAACTCACAACTACCCATGTTTTATCACAGATTTCTGTGTGACACATCAACAGTAGTGAAAATTCGATGGTACACAGTACGCTTGACAACACATTCTGTCTTGATCTCGCCACATGAATCAAACAACACACGGTCCTACGGTAAGAATCTTTGACCTCATGGCTTACACAGCTTCATCCAGTAAGCGAAGTACAAGTAAAGGTCCAGACTGACACCAACTTATCCGTCCGTCGTACCCCGTAGGCATCTACTGCATTAATTGGTGATTCGCAACAGACAAAGTCGTTTCTACCGTGCAGTCAGGAATTTGATATGTTCTAGCATTTTGCCACATAATCTTCGTCATTCATGTGTAATCGGTTTACAGTATTATTACTAACGTTAATCGACTTTTGATAATATGTTACTGATACGGTAATAAAGGCAATAGTTATTTTGGTGAACCATTTTCCAATTTTGTCGAAAAAATGATCTCCTGCCTACCATGTCAGTAGATGACTTTAACCGTCATTGTTAGCAATCCACGTATACTGATGAGTAGTCGGGGATTTGGTTTATTTCAATTTGAACATCACTCACAATTGAAATAATCCACGTATAATTCAATCAACCTCCTAGAGAAAGTAGGTGAAGCTTGAACTGCCCACAGACGAGTGGTGTCGAAATCTTTGGACAGTCACAAATTCAAATGAGCGAGATATTTATTGAGAACACAGAGTTACCGTTTGATATGCAATGTTAAGACTATGAAGCATTATTTCAACTGTAAGGTACACTAAATGGTCAATCAGCGATCCGCCTGGGAAAACTAAAAGTAATCATGAGTAACTCGGAAATGATAAGTTTTATTATTTCTTGGAGTGAAGTCCTCACGACCCACCTACCCACCGACGGAAAGCTTTAGAATACTTGTCAATTACTCGAGTTCCTTAGTAAAAATGCGGCCGTTTCATATGATTCATAAGTTACTTATGGATTGTAGGTAGGTAAGAAAGGTCAGGCTCATCTCAATCCATGCTGGACAGTTTAGAAAGTAGAGACAAGTCGGAAAATTGTTTTGGTTCTAGAAGATTGATAATATCATGATTACTGGTGAGAAGGTAAAAGGAAACTGAGAAATATGAAACCCCAACTATTTTGCTTTAGGCAGACAACAAATGCATTTTAACCTACAGTCTGCAATAGCTAACTGACAATGGAAGCGAGATGTCCAGCTGAGAACAATGATGCTCATATGACTCTTAATTTTAGACTGGATAGTTGTTATGGCTTTATAGTCACCTAATCGTTCGAAACTGCTAGTTAGCTACATTTTTACTGTTGCTATCTTGTTCTATACATTTGTGAAGTTGTCAAACTGTCGTATCTTGTTTGTATTAAGTTTACATATCAGTATTTACTAGGCAGTGCTATTGTGGCATTTTTGTGCGGTCCTGTTAGCAGTATATACTCAGGACCATGCAGTGTACGCAATGCTTTAAGCTATCTGATAGGTACTGATCATTTACGATACAAAGCGCTCTGTTGATACTAGCTGAAAAATATTAACGGTTCAAGGCTCGACTATTCTAATGTTATCTTTGGGATGGCAACTAGGTGATTCCCTTGGCAAAAGAAATACTCAGGTTTAATGTCTATTTTCTTCTGACCACAACGATGGCATGAAATGCAAAATTTCTATCCTAATTCTATCAAATCTAGTTGTATATTATCCAAGAACAGATCAGAGGTGACGAACATGTCTTTTTCTTTGGATTGAAAATGACAAATACAGTTTCCTGCTTAAGTCCTTTCAGGATGGTTCACCTATATACGATCGAACCAGTGTGATCAATAGACAATAACCCCCATCCCTCAATAAGTCATCAAACATGTGCGTGTTTCTGAAGTTTATTGCTTCCTAGCTGCCTTATGCTATGCCTCATTGTACACGTCTACCTGAATGCGAGAAAGTTTAGGGTTCTCTGTTTGGATGAATATAATTTCTATGTCATTTCTGCTAGCAATTTAGATACACTTGAGTCAGTAAAAATTCACTCAAAATTCCCGTTCATTTTGTACTTCATTACACCTAAATAATTTCGGTCATTTTACACAGTTTAGGTTTCTCATTCTCCGCTTTTTGACCATTTCTAGAATGACTTCTGTCGTGTGTCAGTAAAATGTCTAAAACCTATCCCAAGAAAATCATATATGACCAGTAAGAATAGTAGAATTAGTTAGAATGGTTGGTTACACCAGCTGTTCCGTTTGGCTATGCACCCACTGTTTCTCTTGAAAGTATCACATGCATGTCTTTTTGACATCCACGGTCGAACTGTCAAGTCGAGTTTTCTTATACATGACTTCACTGATTCCAAGCTGTCTTTGTTCGAAAGAACATTTTCATATGACTATGTAAATTTAGAACATTCCAAATGGAGTTGCACATAGTTACACCAAATTTTCTAACTAGCGTGGAATTACGCATTATACAGTCAACTAAGTTACGATAAGGGCGTGGTTATAATTACAAAACTATTTTTTGTATTGATCAATAATTAGCACACCCGTATGAGGTCATTAATAAGTGATACCTAAGTATAAAAAGTCATTCAAGTAACTAACAAGACTTTGAGAACTAACACATCAAAATCACCGATAGCACACTTGCAAACGGGTGTCCAGTTCGCCAATGTTATGTTCAATAAATCGCATTTGTAGTTGGCCAGATATGTTTAAAATAAAGCTTGGACGCGTTTCAATGACCGACTAAACCACGGCATACGTTTGAATATGCCACACCATACACACAAACATATGTGTACATATATACAAAATATTCTTAACCGGATGTTAATCAATTGTACACTCTCCACTCTAATGTTCCAATTACGCACGAGAATACCATTGTTTAAACGACCGAGGGTTTAGTGTCCATCACACCCTTTGAATACCAAAGAACATTGCCGCCGATGATCACGAAACTTTACTAGATGTAAGCGTGATTTATTACCGATTGGTTGATTAGTACTGCCATAAATTCGCGGCTGATATAAGCTGCTCAATAGATAGATTCAAAAATTTTAGAATATTAAGAAAACAAGCAGGAGTTTTGAACATGTGATGAGTAGACTGCATTTTTAAGATTAATTATATTACAAAGTCTGATGGTAGTTCTTACATTCAAACAGAATTTCGACTGAGTCATCCATTTACAAAACACCAGAGCTCAGTTTCTTTTTAGTTAGGGAATGTCAGTTCATCTTAAGCGAACTCATTGGCAGTTGCACAGGTAGCTTCAGATTAAACTTGACCGAACGTAACAACTGTTTTTGAGTAGTGCTCAGGCTGATCGACTTTCTCAAGGACACACTTAGTACTTGCTCAAATTAATCTGGTAGACGTATTTTCTAGGCTTCACACCCAAGAATGAATCATAATAGCACATCATCACCAGGGGCACTTACGTTCAGTACTTTTATGAAACACCTTTGAAAGTCTACTCACCAACAGTCAGAGCAAATACTAGACCACAGTTTCCTTGTTGTTGGATGTTGGTTACAGTAAATGTATCTGCCTGTTTCACGAGCCGAGCATCCTAACTGTTGTCTCCAGCCACGCGTGGATCTACTTGTTGGAACAGATGATGTTGTGTACAAGCTTCCGTTTTAACTGGGTCTCTGATTCGAGCATATCGTGGTTTACGTTAAAGTGACAAGCCGAATGACTTAAATGTTCCAAACACTAACACATTTCTCGGTGTATTCTACCTTTTGATAAATTAAATGACGTCACCAGATTGAAATGGCATGCCAGCAAAGACCTACTGTACGTTAACGGTATTTCGTTAACCTCACAGCTTCAGATCGGTTTCATGGCTCTCGTTGTGCGAGGGACACTGTCCATCTAAAAAAAGTGAATGATAGAGCTACATGGGGTGCATCCTCGAGGTTTGTCGCCGGATGTTGTAATGTATTGTGGCTTTTGTTGCGTACTTTGATGCGTTACAAACAAAGTTTACCGTAGCTCATGGATTCAACATTGTTTCATTATAATCTGCTGAGGACATTTAGCCATATGCCATTTATCATTACGCTCGTACTTTTACTGCTATGCAAAGTGTTTAGGGAGGTCCTTCTATCTGACAGTGTTGTCTTTTGATGTGTGCGCTACCGGCCTGTACTAGGTAACGTGAACATTAATTGTAGATAAAATCGGTTGCATGTGATAATTCGATCGTCCTTTATGTGAGTTTAACGGTGTAATGTTCAACATGGTTATCTCATGAAAGTGTGGACAGAGTGTCAGTCCCTACTGTGACAAGGATATGTACTGTTGAGCATACTGTATCTTTTCGATTTTAAGTGATGCTCATTTCCTGTAAATAAAACTGCAACTGTTCGTAGCTGCCATGCTGTTGTGATAACCTAAACAATGTTTTAAGGTTTACTATTTAGAGAAATAGGTAAACATTTGAACTCAATATCAACCTTTCTTATTAAGCAGTGCCGATTTAGGTGAGAGCATTTTTCAATCGCGTGGGATATTTAGTCTGTTCTAACTTCTTTATGTGACAGGGATGCACATTTTCTGAGGATCCTATCCAATAGTTTCTTACGAGTTTAATGGAGGTTATTTCACAAGTTTGTAGTGAACCTCATACGAGGAAGTCGAAATCAACTATCACTCAGTACTAAGTCACAATCATCGCACTTTCTATAGATCTGTTACGAAAGATGTTTACCTGCGAGATGTTTCAATAATTTGTTTGAGAAAAGTTATCTTTGTTGTCGTTCCGTTGGGCTCATTCATACGAAAATGTCTCAAAATTGGGCTTCAAATAATGAAGTAGGTTACCTAACTATAGAACGGTCTTATTTCAGTGACATAATTTTCTGAAACTTAATAGTTGTGATCCTGATGAGCATTTATTCACTTGGATAGTGGATAACCTGACGGGACGTAGATTCTGTGCCTACGTAAAGGGACAGCTGTCGAAATGGTTAACAATCAACAGCGGTGTTTAGCAACAATCTGATTTAGGATCACTGTTTATTCCTTTCGTTCTTGAATCACCCAGTAGAGTCAACTCGCCAAAGTGGCTCTACTTTAATAACACAAAACTCTGGGGAGTTCAAGAGTACCCGGAAGATGTGATAACCCAAAAGAACGGTTTGTGCTGCCTGAACCAGCGGCCTATGAAAAAGACCTTCAAGTTCAATGTCGACAAGTATATAGTCATACACGTTTGCCATCCAAATTTTGCTGACAACTACCTTGGCGAAACAAACCTGCTCGTGTCAGCATGCGAACGAGATCGAAGCACCACAGTGGCGGACGGTTCGAGTCTTTCTACAATCTATGCCGTTACGGTTAAAAGGGAACAAATATTCCTGAACCTCTAAAGAAGAATTTGTGAAATCCTTCACCCTGAATTGTTTTCCACTGTGTTCGCCCCCAGCGTTCACCCACACCTGGAAACGAACACACAGACCTGTCTTCGTGATTTTAAAAGATTTAGCGCTTACTGAAAGTTTTCAGAGATGAGCAGCTAGAAGAATTAAGGATTCGGGAAACCGCTCTACACGGAAAGACTGACAGAATTAGATCACCTCTCGACGAATTACGGACACTTCAGGGGAGACTTAGTTCCTACCTACAAAATACTTCACACCTCAGGTCACTCACTAAGAGATCCTCTACGTAATAGGGGATTACTCTCTGAGACTGTGTGATTGGACAGGCAGCTTACTTTGCAAAAGGAACAGCTTCGTTGTTAGGACCTGCTCACATTAGAACACACTGCTGGACCATTAGTAACGACTAAATTGTTTGTCATGAACGGCTCGAGAGGAAATGGTTTCATTTGGAACGCACATCACGACGCTCACCGAAAGGTCAAACAAGTGCACCAGGCAGGACATATGCATGGACCGAACAACAGCCCTGGAACATCTCATGAGGTGACCAACACAGTCGTCTGTCAAGGTGGAAGCCAAGCTAGTGAAGCCAAGCAAATGAAGCCAGCTGCTGTGTTGATTTCATATATAATGCCCTAATAACAATATACGGACAACTTTTGTCGTGCCCTATTGCTCGGTCTTTTGCAATCAGTCGGGGTGGTTTGAGGTCGTACTATTCAGCGTTACAACAGGTTGATAGTTTTAAATTATTACTCGATCATCACATACGTGAGGGATAACCAACACTACAAAGTTGCTAGCCACTATACTAACTCAGTCTCACAGGTCATTAACTGCGCATGTCTGATTGGATGTCGTTTCACTGTGTTTCTTGGTGAAATGATTACAATCAACAGTTTCTTTGAACTTATCCTTTATTTTATTCTATTCCCTTTTTTTTATACCTGTATACCGTCCAACACGATTTTTCACCGGTCAGCACAGAGACAACACAAGAGAAGATCTTTCTTCTCGCCGTAACAATCTATAAACCTATTAACACTTCGCTTTGGGGCAGTGTCCAGTAAGAAGCGACTCACAACCATTTTTATTCAGTGAACTAAAAGACTGATCTACCTTGGACTCAGGTGCACTTCTACAGAAGCATAAACCTCGTTTCTCAGATATTTAACGTCAACATCTTCTCGAATGTTCATTAGTATAAAAACGTGAGTTCAATTTTTGGTGTAGAGCTTTTTCACCGACTGAAAAGTACTTCTCAGTCGACCAGCTGACGATAACTAATCTATGTTTGCTTTTAATACAGCTTAAGTGACAGTATAATTCTGCTTCCAAAGGACAAAGCAGACAACCTAGTCATTTTCATCTATACTGATTATCAAAAGAAGTGTGATAAAACTATGATGAAATACAGCTCGATAGTCACATCAGGAATAATTTGGGGATAGTAGTGTATGGAAATATTTTTGTAGCTCAAAGGCTGAGGACAACAGTTGATGAATTTACGGCCTTACAATTCCCACTGGGGTAAAAATAAGCGTTGGTCAAGTGTTCCGCTGCACTCTGACTTACACCTCACAGAATTCGAGAAGTTAAACCAACTGAAGAAGGCGTCTTTTAGCAAAAAACAAAATTCCGTAAGTGTTATCCAGGATTCCAAAGAATCCAGGCACATCTGTTTTATTGCTTCATCATACTCTGGCTCTCCTTCCAGCGCTAGGTGTTTAGTCGAGAAAGCCCTATCGACAACCGCCTTGAAAAGAAGAACATTTGGAAAAGTGGTTGGAACCTACGGCCATATAGTTGAATATCGAACAATTGTGTGAGTTGTACAAGGCTAAGAACGAGGTAACACAGATAACATTAGAAGTAGAAATAAAGGGGTCAAAGAAGACAAGGCCTCCTGACAAGGTGAGCCAGACGAAGGGACTATTCGAATATAAGGTTATGTTGACTTTGAATCTCTCTTCGTCATGGTTGACTTTTGGGGTTGTACACCTATAAAGCATTTTATCAATGAACGACAGTTCCTCACAGTATTGAACCACTACTTCAGTTACATGCCGTCTATCGATTAGTGACTGTAAAATGAATTTGATTGCCCAATGTTCGGATTTCAACTTACCGTTTTACTGTCTTCTACACATCAGAAGAAACTCACTGGCAACAGTCAACTCCGAACCATGTTGTGGCAGTTTTACCTTCTTCGATTTCAAACTCTAAAGAGTGTAATCAAGATTCGGAGTCAATCAGGTTGAACAACGGTCATGAGACGTCCAATATTACTGGGAATCATTCGAAGTGTTCCGAAGCAATGGGGTTGAAAAACAATCTAACAATCGAATGCTTCAGATGACTGTCAATCACTGGTAGTTTTTTTAGAGAGAGTTAACATATGCGCGTATCCGGATTTATTCATGTATTTTTATCAAGTCAAACTAATATGTACAGTGCGTTCTGATGCAGCAGTTGCGTAAGGTTAGTAGAGTTAAACGTAAAAACGAGAGAACATCACATATGCACAGATATTATTGCTTAGCATGCAAAATTACCTCAGTTAACAGTATCGAAGATTGACAGCCTGCGTTACAACCAGTGGTAATAACAATATAACCAACGAGTTTCTGGATTCCACCTAAAAATTGTCCAGACAGTTCGCGTAAATCTCACGTTATACACGTGAAACCGAGATATGAGGAAAAGCGGTATGACTGTGTCCCAAAGCAATCGTATGTACTAGTTAGAAAGAGTTAGTGCATTTTATTCAGAAATGTTGAAAATGTTTGCCACAGACAACTTTGAATTAAGTAGTCTAGGACTGATCATATCGGTAAAAAAAATCAGGTCCTTATAAAACCAAAACAGGAACCCTGTAACATTTTTCAAATTATACCTACAATTCGTTTGTGCTTTAACCAAACGGAGTTTAACATTCAGTGCCTCATGGTGATCGGATTGCCTCCATTTTGAATCCGGCAACAGCCAATATTCGGGCAGATGTTTTCTGAGAATGCACACATTTTGTGAATAGCAGTTCTGTTGGGTCAGTCTTATAACATTGCAATTCTTTAAGTTAACTCCAAGCTTTGTCAGTCCGGAGAACTTACACCACAGAGGTTTACCGTCAGTGCTCTATATAGAGCGGCTACAGAGCTGGTATACAGTTCTGTTGTCTTCTAATTTAACAGTACAATTTTGCTACCGTCACCTCGTAAAAATTCAACACTACTTACCAATAGCATTTTCATTAAAACTAATGTGCATACAAAAAGTAATAATGTAATTTTTAATCAGTACTCATCAACTGACTGTGGAGTTGAAACAAACATCCTTCGGTCAAATCCTGGAATAAATATCAAATGTACCGTTACTTTCATAACAAAACTTGATGAAGAGAAACCGGTGGAAACATTAGGAATGTACATTAATGGGGCCAGTGAGAAAAGGAAAGCGAAAAAGAAATACTATTCTTGGCTTTTAATAAATGAACCAGAAGGAATTCAGTAGACCCTATTTTCATGTGAACGTTTTATTTAAACAAAGATTTGTATTAAGATTTTACGTAGAATTATACAGTATGGAATGCACGGACAAATTTTCTTCGGTACTGTTATGTAGTAGAAACTAGGTTTTTGGAGATTAACTATCACTCGAACTGGCTACAACTTTTACCCTCTCACAGATTTGTCAGTTAGCTTTTTAACAGAAATGTAATATTCACGTTTACTCTCTCTATAGCTAGTTAGATGAGCATATCTGTGCCAAGGCCGTAATTCCAATAATGATTTCTACCCGGAATTCCCCTAAAAAATGATGTCTCTAAGATGACAACCTATGAAATTTACAACGAAAAAAACTTTCTACAGCTATCAAACTTTATTTAAATTATTCTACATACGGAGGATTTGCAGGTTTAGTTAAACGGTAACGACTGTGTCACAGTAAGTCATACAAGCACAGACTGTAATTCGCTGTTCAGAAAAAAAAATTAAATTAACTTCAAAGCAATATTTTGCAAAAATACTTCAAGCAGATTTTAAAATCATTCTTAGTAATTCTAAAAGTCTATACTTCTGTTGGCTAACAAGCAGACATGAGTGTTAATCAGTCAGAATTTAGACCTAATGCATTCAAGTAGGATGATTGGTAGCTGAAAGTATCGGGCAATTTTGGTTTATATCTAGCACACATTACTTGCAAATGGTCAAACCTTTCACAACTCGATGTTACGGAAGTGCCTGAAATATGTATGCGATTGCTAAGTTTGCGAACAAGTGTGGAAGATAAACGACTGAACTGATTGTCGCTGCCAGAGTATTTATCGGTACCAGGATTGACCAACAGTTGTATCCGTCTCGCTTGTTTGTAGATGTCTTCTTTGTAACGTTGAAGAATTAAGGAAGAGTCGATTAACTAAACAAACCTGATCCAGTTGGATTTCAGGGAAAAAAGATAACTATGGATCCCATGGACCTAGATTTTCAGGCTTCGATTTCCGGATGTCCCTTCATTTTATCAGGCTCAGCCAGTCGAAACTGGTACTATCCAATCGAACTCTGAGTTCTGTGCAAGGGTTGTTCTGTGGGTGGTTCAGTCAATTAAAACTATCTGACAAAAATGTCTATAGCCGTGTTTCGGCCAAAAAGTGGGATCTTTTGGGTTTTGAGTGAAAAAATGAAGCTAAAATAATCGACGTGTATTGACAGTTCGTTAAGGCTTGACAACAGAACTAACATTAGTCATCACATTAGTCCAAACTAACTTTCTGTATTTGGCTGAAAGCTGAAGTGATTTTATATGAACATTCTTACAGTTGTTATCGCAACAATTATCAGAATTGATCAACAAGTTATTGATTGGAAACATATTTGTGATCAAAACATCATTTTCGTTGCTAGGGTCTGTTGTCAAACTGCTTATTTACTCCAGGATAACGAACGTAGTTAAACAGAGTGTGCGAGCTGGGTTTTGATTGGTGGGACAAATCAGAATGGGTGCAATTGCTGTTGTGTATTTATCGGATATAATAAGTGGAGTAAAGTCATTTGGACTGCTGGTTTGTACGCTACCAAGGTGGTTGAAACATTCATTGAATTCTTCACATGTGTTGATATATCGTGACGAGAAATGCTGCACAACCAAAGGATAGTGTGACTTGCGGTTGAAATCAGCAAGCGCGCATGTGTTGAATTTGAATGGTGTAACAGGGCGTGCAGCTGTATTGTTGACGCAGTTTTAGTTTTTGTTCGTGTAAGTAGTGTGCATGGCCTACAAGGCCTTTGGCTCATGCTTATTTGTGGTGATTCTGTTTACAGGACTGTTGTTGGAACCGTTGCTTTGGAAGAACGCTCTCCCAAAGTTGGTCCGCAAGTGTCACGTGCACTCAGAGCACAAACGCCCGGCGTGTATGTTACAATAGGTCAAGTGAAACGAGTACTAACCAGGCCCCAACTTACACATATCCTAGAAATGGGAACGCACGATGCCGCGTCTGTTTCATTCAGTTACCATTACTCGATAGTCTCTTAGCAAACCTAATTTGACAAACTAGCCGACTGGAGGTTCTAGCTTCAGCAATCGAGAAACAACTGCAAAATATGTCGACTGGACGGTGGTGTATACTATTTTATGAGACTATCCATTGAGAATATCCATAGATGTGCTTCCACAAATTGTAACTCGTTAAACTGTGGGACGAAAACTCGAGTCACAAACTGATGTCGGCACTATAATTCATTCATCTAGCTGCTCGATTGTATATCCCGTTTGATACTAGGGGGTTGGCTCTTCACTACACTTAACGTAGAACACCGGTTCACTTGCAACTGGACTGATATCTACATTGCCAAAGCATGTCGGTGCTGGCATCGAAGGAAGGTGAAACAAAATCCCAAGTGACCATTAAATGCAATATGAAAAAGCGTCCCGGCGAATGCAGAAACCTCGAAGAAACCGGCTTAACTGATCCTAAAACGTACCCTAGTAACTAACCACATAAATAGTTCTCGTCAAATTTCAAGACATAGTTACCTAATCACAATCCGAAACGAGTAACGGTTAGTGAAACAGTGTCAATCAACGAACTTTGGCCAGTTTGCTTGCATGAAAAACATTGACACGAACCGCTTCCCTGTTATGAAGCTGTCTGTTTTAGTGATACCCGTAATGGTAAAATTAGTGTACATTTTCCGGTGAACTATCACTGCCCTGTGCAACACGACTTATGATAGTAAACCAAAATGTTAACATCTCGCTACATTTACCTGCTTTCTATTGTCAAGGGTTTATGGATGGCGACTTCCATTCCACATCGTATGCCGTTGATCAAAATGACTCACTTTCAAAACGGAGTGACAAGCACTAGCAGGTTGTAGGGGCTTTGGTTGCTGTTCACTAAACACTGCTCACAACTGTCAACAGGTTTGTGCATCCCAACCAGCCCGCTTTAGAGTTGGCACTAGACTGGATGTTCGTTTTGTCAGAGCTAGCCAGTGGTGCATATTTTGTCGGCTACTGAGCCACTGACAACATGTTAGACATGACAAACTTGCCGCATCTAAATGTTCAGTTTTGACAGGGTATCTACCGATGACTAAATGTAACAGGAACGTAACTCAAACGCAGCGCAACTAGTAGATGAGGTAAGTTGAAGATTATGTGCAGGTACAAAAACGGCAATCCACTTTAAGTAATGTTCAAGTAAATTAAAATTTAGCGGCGGGTCACATCTGAAAAGCGGTAAACTTACAGGGTACACGACACAGAAAGTTTTGTTGATAAATGGAAGACGTGCTGCGAAGGAAAGCTGTCACCCTCAGGTTTAAACAGTTGTTGATGTAGGGTAGCTGATATATCGGTAACCAATATAGGAAACATCTACATTTTATAAAAATGTGCAGTGTTTTTCCAAGTTGGCTCCAGTGGCCATCAGCAAAGTGACAGTTATTTCGACTTTGCCTGGTCTCATCTGTATCATTCTTTCCGAGAACTCGGGTTCAGGACCAGGGAATAACCGTCCGAAACTAGGTCACCAGTGCAGGATAGATCGGACACTTATCCGCTAGAGTATAGGGTCACAGCATCGTAGTCACTGGAAGATATGTGAATTATTTTCTTCTCCTGCTATCCATTTAAAGACCAGTCACAAAATAGTCACCGATTTCAGCCTACAGATAAAAGATATTTAACAGGTTATAGAAGGTAATCCACATGATTTTCAAGAGCAACGTTCGGTGCACATATATGTTTTAAAGCACGAAATTAGAAACGTTTTGTTTTCCATACAGTTTTCTAAAATCCGCGTGCAACAAAATTCCAAAATATCAAGAAATTTATGTTTGAATGTGAAATTGCAACTTTTTTAAATTAATGTATGATTCAAACAATTTTAAATAAAACATTAGCAAATACTGAGGCAAGCAACTGCCTAAATTGTTCCAGCCCATCCCGTGGACATCGAAAATTGCACCACCAGACTGGAAGGCCTGCTAAATGCGATTCTTGTAATTTCACAAAAATTCAAAACATTTATATCAAAGGTTAGGAAAGGGTGAATTTGAGTTCCAGAAACGAATTCTTCTGTTTCGTCTATAAAACTAAGTGATATAGGTTCGCAGTCCGATTAATTCTGTGGAGGGGAAGGAAAATTCGGATGAAGATTCCCACGTGATTCTAAGTACTACTTACACTAAAGTCGTGTCTGACAAGTTTTGGATTATCTCATCAATCTCGTAACCACATACGAACCACTTTTGTGAAACTGCATGCAGAAGAATTACATGAAGGGTGCAATGATTAATGCCGTGTTCCATTCTGTTGATAGGAGAGAAAGGACTGTTATTAAGTTATGGAAACCCAGCATGAAAACTTGACATTTATAAGACAGTGAATAATTAGTGACCTCGTCGAGAAGCATCCCGAGAGATAAATAAATGTCAAAACACTTAGAGTGAGTTATTTTACAAATATTTTTCATCTGATATATTTTACGGATGATCGAATAGTTTAGATCAAACGTTTGACTATTCTGAGATACCCGCTTGGATGTTTCTTCAACATTATTGTCTGCTGACGGCTGTTTGCAACAAAATGGATGTAAATGTTACAGCAATATCTTATATTTAATAAGTAGCCGAACGAGATGAACTCTTCAAAAATATAATAGGTTTTCAACAAGTTGATAATTCCTAATTAATGCGTCTATTCGAATTTAGTGTCTGTCGAGATACGCAGAGTAAATGTGATTGAAACTAGCTGAGATTGAGGAATCAGGAAAGAAGCATTGAGCGTGAGAAGTGTATTGAACTTTTCTGCTGGTCTTTTGGTGGGTTCAGTACTCGGTTTATTCTACGGACTGTAAGTTCTTCGACAGTGGTTGATGGCTTGCATCACGCCAAATTCCGAACCTAGTTCAACTAGGACCTTCAGAATTTTATGTAGTCATAAACTTAGAAGCTTGAAAATTAGCTCTATCTTGAACGGTGGCCTAACCAATTCTCATGATCTCAGGTCATTTTGATTACCGTCCTTTACGCCTCACCCGAGACGTACTCGCATGTTTAGTTCGTTCAGTTTTGCCATATCTTAATGGAACTGACAAAAACTTTGCCGAATATATCGATATGAATTAACTTCTTCTCTGCAGCTGTAACCTGCGTTAGAAACTCTGGCACTTGTCCATCACTTCATTATCGACCCAAGGTCGAAACAGTAAAGTGCTAGGACAGAAGGAAATGTCGTGTTCAACACATCCACATTGTTCAAGTGATCTCCGTTCGAGACTTTTCCGGACCATTTGAAAAGTAGAACTTTGCTGTGGGGACTGAAGTGGAATATGCTTTGATGCCATTCTAGCTGCATGTGCTGTGTCCACTGCTGGTTGTAGTGTAAACGTGTGCCGAGCACAGAGGTTTGGTATAGCACCAACCTTCTACTAGTCAGTGTGAATTTTTCCATAGTCCGCCGATGAGGTTTTCGCTGATGTTGCTACTTCCCAAATGCAGTGATTGAATTCATTGTCAATAAAAGAGCAGTTCGACCATATGTCTTCCGCGCAGGCGAAGTTCTCCATCACTTCCGAAATGTCTCTACCGATACAGCTACCAACAATAACACTATCGCCTTGGTTAGTACTATTCAACTCTTGTAGACTAATGGTTAGTCCAGCGTTTATGCCTGTGGAAGCATGATTGTTAGTAAGACTCCGCATCTCTTCTTGTGTGTATATTTCATGGATCAGAGGAATCTCGATATTTGCTCCAACCCCTCAGTGTTGATTAGTTTATTGAGTAGTCTAAGCATCCATTTCTTGAGATGCATATTCTCTTCCTACCGTGGCTATTGCAAACACAGAATTAGTAGGCACTGCAACTATTCCCAAAACTGTGTTGTTGATACCATACTAAGTCTGAACTAATCATGCCGACCGTGGCATTTACTTTGATCGTAAAACTTAACTGCAAGTTTCGTTTCCAGAAAGCAATCTTAAAATGAATTAAAGCCAGAAAACCTCCGCATGGTGTGTTGATTTATAGCCTAAGACAAATCGTCTCTATATAGTTAAAAGGGCAGAGCTTAGATGTTTAAGTTAGATGTAGATATGTGTGTATCCACATAAAAGGTTTTGTTTAGCTAACTGCAGTTCATGGATATCTTTGCTATTGTTACTGTGATGACACGCTAGATATCACCTGGAGCATTTCAAAGTTGCACGTTGTGGAGTGGTCTTTATTTGGAGATTGAATGTGAAATAGGCTTGTTAACCCAGTGAAGAAACAGTTACGAACAATATATAATATTATCATCATATTGTGGTAGACTGATAGCTGGTAAACGAGTTTCTGTAGGAAACTCCAGAAGGAGGGAATAAGAGTGCTGTGGTGTAACGCATGGTAATTTCCGCCGGAAGGTTATAATTGTCACAATTGACAAACCTGAGCCACAGAACAGCATTATTCTAGTTTTGAACAGGCAGCCCTACTGCATTATGGGTACCGGTGCGGATTCCGTGAACAACGCTGCTGTTCAGAACACAAGAAGAAAGTTGTCTGCCTGTAGTCAGAATCAAGAAAGCAAGGGACCGACTGTGTTGTTGTGTGGCACCTTTGCGGTGAGTTTCGCTCCTCCTGCCGTGTGAGATTCGTGGTAATTATCTCTGTGCGACGTAGTTTATATCGGAGTATGATTTGTATAGTATTATTCGTGCTTAGCTAGCGCCTCTTCTTGCCGACACTGTTCCGACAGACTCAGTCTCGTTCAACCGTAGGTGCGCTGTCCGATCACTAACTAATGTTTTGTACTTCTGTCCAATTCCAAAATGCACCCTCCACAATTCCTCCAGAAAAAGGCTAAGAATGCAACTTGAATAACTTCTGAGTAGAACCCTCGAGGCAGTGTAGTACCCTTTCTGATACCAGATATATTGCTAAACTCTACTTATGTGACTGTCTGTAAAATCGAAAGAAAACTCCAGAGAAGATGTAAATAAGGGTGTTCATACACAGTTTACAGACCTGACCTTTTATCACGAAGCAATTGGGCACCAACTTGAGCTTTTTACACAAATGAGGATTTCCATTTCTTGATTGCAGTCCTCTCGGCTGATAAGAAAGTAGCCATTTTGCAATCTGCCTGTTAGTCCGCACATCTTTAATTTCGTCGGTACACTCACCATAACTTTTCTTTGGTCACACGTGGACTTGTATGTACATTAGTTGGAGGTCGACAGCTTTGCAAGACCAGTACAGAGAGGCCGACTGGACACATACGGGTGCTATATTATTGCAATGCACACTCTAGCTGCAGACAAACTGTGACTACCGATTGCTTAATAGACAGATTGATGTATAATGGGACCAAACTCAAGGTTATCGCCTTACTAGTGGTCGATATGGTTGGGTGTTTCTGTTCTACCCCGTCACTTCAAGCATCAGTACACATTAAACTGAGTGAGTAGAATTTACGCAGCTTACAGACAATTACTTCTGCGTTTTATCAATATAAATGACCCCACGAGGATAAAATTATTGTATACATAGAGCAAATATATCGGTTCCAGTTACGGGAATTGTCTGTGTGTCTTAAGGCCGTACTGTAATATATGTGGTAAAAATACTGGTTTAAACCAATAGGTTCTTCACTTCTATATCAGTGGATAATTAAAGAGAGATGAGTTATGGTGCGCAAAATATTTGAACAAACTGATCCTCAGACTCAGAGTGCATAAGACACATACATTTTATGCTTCATGTACACGCGTCTGATAATCGAAACTGATCGAATTCCGCTTTTCCTCTTTGAGGATGACGAATAATCTTAGATTTCCCACAACAGATCCGAAGTTTCCCTGCAATAAAATATGTATGCATACGGTCAACTTAAAAGCTGTCAAATTTTATATCTACGGATCTTTCTAAGCTACAGTCAGTTGTCTTGTTTATTGATATTCTGTTAGGGCTAGAGTCCGCGCAGTCTGATGCTGCAATTTTAACACCAGTTGCAATTGATCGCCAATTATCGTCTAATATAAATAATCTGGTTGGCCAGCTTAAAGCGAACTGTGTTCTTGTAGGGCAATTTCTCGACGTAACTGTGGATTAACCCTTAAGACAGGTGATTAGAAGGGAATATTTGGCTAATGTGAATTAATTAACGTTTATGATTTATTTCAGCTCCCACGTTCGCGTAGTGTTCCCAACTCTCCCCTTTGGACAAGAAATACTCCACTCGCGTTCAGCCTTTCTTTATAGCCGGAAGTTGAACTTCGGCCACGCTGAATGTTAGCCAAGACCTCCAATTGACATGAGCTTCTTACTAGGTAAACAGTATCTTTCATCAAGCTTATTGATCAGGTTTTTACCACTAATTAGCGGGGGATGGATTATGTGATCGGCTCATATTTCGCGGTCAATAACTATGAGACCTTCTCGGGTATATCTCGGTAAACGGTGATATAAGAAACAGGCAACCAGAAAACGCACAGTTTTACATGTTGATAACTATCAGATAGAACGTGTGAGGGAGCACATTCCTAAGTGGTTATCAACGGCAATCTCAAAAACGACTTATTGAGTGTAACAAGCTTGAAAACCCCGGCTTCATCGATCGCCAAACACATCTTAGCAACCGGTCACATAGTTCACCCTGTCAAATCGTTCAAGATATTGTTACACAATCGCAACCCAAAACTGTTGGCGATTAGCGAGGCCATGCTAATCAAACAACATCGGCCAGTTTGTGTGAACAGAAGGCGCTGACGCAATCAATCTCCTTGCCGTGGAATCGACTGAACTATTAGTGTGTGAAAGGTCAGAACTATGTGGTTGATCCGTTCAGTTGTTGTTGTCATGCGCAGTTTGTACAGAATTTGCTAGTTTTACGTTGGTGACTGATGAGAGTAAATCGAAATGTTAAAATCTCGCGATATATGTCTTCTCTCTGTTTTGACTAAATGGATTAAGGGAACGTAATGTTTTAAATATCAGATAGCTGTCAAATTTTTTCGCCTTCAAACAAAAATAAAATTATCAAGTCAACAAAGACAACAAAGATGTCTCTATTGTTTGAGTGTGTCATATACGTGCTCATTCAGTGGGCAAGATGAAAGATGATGTAGAGATCAGTTCGGTGGATTATCTGGGTGGAAACGACTGCTAACAGAAGCGACAGAATAAGCCAGAGATATCAGATGGATTACAACAGTAATACGTACGTCCACGAACTCACTCAGTGATATCACGGTAAGCCTTTGATATTATACCCGAGCGGATTCGTCAATGATCCGGTTGAGATGGTGTTAGCACAAACATAACCTAGGAACTAATCATTTGCTTGTGTTTGTTCAGCTGAAAGTCAGTTTAATGTAATGCGTTATGCAAGGTTAGGAAGGTTTTTGTGTGACATTTAAGCACCAGCGTGAATCCTCGGTGTATTACTGCCAATGACGATGAAGAGGAAAAAGATTTTTGGGCATTGTGGTCAGTGATTTTACAACGAACATTGGAACATTTCAACAGTTTTCGAGATTATGTACAAAGCCCGCTCATCTACCAATAGTTATTCATTGAACACAGCTTCACTACAGTCGGATCTGCTGCAACCGGAAACATTAACCCTAGGTTTTGATTATAAAACACCATCAGATATGACCAATAGTATTCACGTTAAAACCCACTAGGAGAACCTTTTTGAACAGTCATGTTCTCACGATCGTTACCACCGCTGAAACGAAACCAGTGGTTTGTTATCCTTTTGTTTGCTCAGTTTTTGCTTTGTTCTTTTTTATTACCGTCTAACATATCAAGTTTTCCCTAACATGTAAAATTCCGCTGAGTCAGATGAGCCGACAACTACCGTGAGTTAGAAATGAACTCACTGATTGAACTAACAAGCTTGACGTGGCCATGATTATGGTTCGTTATGCTGTGACGAGATTAAACCTGAAGTAGTCAAGGGAGATCAATTTAAAAGTATGATGCTCTTCAAGCTAATCAAGGGCCTCCGGGGCTATCAGATTAAACGGAGATATTTACATACTAGAGGTAGCGTGAGAACTAGACTTGTAACTCAAAAACCGCTCATAGAACATTTGCAACGCTGTTTACATTCGTGTATACTTGGTGGGAGTATCTACAGAAACCCAAAATAGAACGTACTAACAAAAATTCAAAACTTTGATTCCCCGAAGTTACAAAGAAAATGTTGATTGAGACCAGACTTATTCCAGGCTTGTTCTGGGAATTGTGGTGGTCAGTATAAAAAGCTGGCACCTTGAACGAGCAGTAATTCAGTTTTATTATAACGGAAATTTTAAACACATTGGATCAAAAATATTGTAGATCACATGAATAACTTGAATAGCATTATCTATCTAATGGACGGATGTGTTTTGTACACTTTCAATCATTCTGCCAGAATATCCTGCCATATGAAAAGACTGATTGTATTGGTGAGCTCGTTGAAAAAACCGCATTAGGTTACATTTTGATGGCAGCCCCATTGGTAAGTTACTGTATATATTTGCCTTCACTTTCTCGCTGGGTTGTATACTCAAATAGATTATACAATCAATGGGATTCATCTTAGTTAACTTTTCATTGTCAGAATGCAGTAGCTGTTGGCAGTGACATCTTGCTAGAAAACTTGTGATGATGGCAAGTTAATAATCAATTGATCTGAGTAAATACTGGCTAAATTAGTGCAACTTCAAAATGATTTTCCTTGTACCTGATTGTCACTAGTGAATATGAGACAAATAATTTCTAGCCACTCCTAGACATAATAATAAATCGCCGGACGGATGTCTATATTAAAATAAACTGTCTAGAAGAAATTTACGTGATTTGATCAATGATAGAAATTCAGTAGGCATGTGGCAATCAGTCGCACACTTTTTAAAATCAACAGGACAAACCTGTGTACATCGAGACAAGTGGAACAGTTAGACTTGATTTATATGCTAACCAGTGAATCTCAAATTTAACAGAAATGCAGAAAAAACCAAAATAGCCAATATAGTCAGACGGTTAGTGATTGAAGAGCATCGGAAAGCTTACGCAGCACTGCCTTTAATGGGGAGTAGATTAAGCTTGGATAAACAATAATAAATCCGAATGTAGTATAACTTAGTGCAGCTTAACCCAGTGCATCCAGTCGAATCCAGAAACTCGTGATACCTTCAGACAAAGAAAGCTAACCAGTAGTTGTCACCTCACGCTGTTTATGTCAATTTATAAGTAGTTGCGGAGAAAATTGTTTGCGTAGAATCAAGGCAGGGAATGATGGGTTGCCTGGACGGTAGTGCTACGATGTTTGTATTTACGTATACTGAGTGTTGGCTAGCTCATCGATCCGTCCTGTACATTCACTCCTATCACACCAATGTACCCAACTTGTACTGCGGTTTGCGGAAGCTCTTGCAATCGGTCTACTCAGAATTGTTTCACGTGTTCAGAACCATTTGCTCATGAACATGACTCAGCTTTGGACCTAGTGATATTTCCTAACACAGTGACTGTTTGAAGCAGTTGATGTGTTGTTCTCCGGAGAAACATTTCATACATTCTGATCACACACGGACATGTAACTAATTTTAATTGAGTCGAAATTCCACAGAGTGGAATTAATGGCTTATGTGATTAAACAGACAGACACCAAGACTGAAAATCAAAATTGTGGGAATGCCGACGACCAGAGTAGCCGCAGTGTTAACACAAGTTGTTTTTGAACATATAGGGGGTCTGTGACCTTTAAAAGCCAAAGCTTTAGCAAACTGGAGTATGCCTTTCCGGTTACTCCGAAAGATCACCGAGAATGCGTCAGGAACTTTCACTCTGTGTCCTGTTTGTGTTATGTACCTTGCAACAGAATATGCAGGGTGCCGTCCAACGGCATCTATACAGGCCCCTGGCGTGACTGTTGCCTAGCCGTTTTAGTGAAGTCGGAGATTTTGACCGGTCTAGA
>LUCH01000520.1:160913-175038 GCA_013368495.1 Paragonimus heterotremus
ACAAGAAGATGTGATGTGATTTGCCCGAAAATTCATGGAAAAAGAAAATAACTTTCAGACTAATGCAGTAATAGCTGTCAAGGCTATTTCCAATTTTGTTATATTAAGCATAATACATCCGGGGAATGTGTACACACACAGACATCCACAGATGGTTAAAAATCCCCAGGGTAGTCATCAGAACGCGTTGAAGTTGCCATGGCCAACCAGGACCGATCAAACCCTCATGGTTCCGGTAGCGTCATAATGATGACGTAATCGTACCAAATCGTTGTTTCCGTGTATGCCGTTGACGTGTCTGACCTCACTCAAACTAGCTAATTGTTTTTGACCGTTTCACCCTGACAGCTCTGTTTCATATAAATGGTTATTTAATTAGCCTGATGATGAATAACCGAAAACGAGCTTGTTCGCTACACATCCACAGATATCCACCGTGGGAGTAGTTCGACATTTATCGTCTAAAAATCCAGATTTTTAATCTTCGTTTTCTCTGTGTTTCAATTCGACTTTGATTTAACACAGTTATATTGCACTCCGTTAGTTTTTTTGAAGTCCATATGCTCTAACAAAACAGAATAGATCTATTTTGACTCAACTGACCAAAGTACCAATTATTCTGTTGATAACACTCTCTAGTGTGAGGATCGCCATACTTATATGCGTCTACGTCCACATTTAAGAAAATGACTCACGCTCGGATGACGCAGTTCTACCGACATGTATCGATGACGTTACTGATACATTTTTTCTGTACCAGTCCACACTGCACAGGCCCGTACGATACTCAGCCGGTTTTACAACGAGCTCTGTATGGCTTCGGTTGAGAGGTGTACCTCGTACCTTCTCGAATATGAACGACTTGTTGTTCGTTTTAAAATAAAATTATCTGCAATATGAACTGCGTCCACTCTAGCATCCGGATGACTATGTCCAGTCTATTTGCCTATGTCAGCTAAATCGCATTACTTGTACAGTGGGAACAACCATACGAATGAGTTTAGTATCAGTGTGCTCACAGGACAGCATTTGCATGCGTCCGTTTTTCAAACCAAATGACTGAAACTAGAAGGACGGTTAGCCAAACAGGCTATGCAGGTCAGACTAACCACTGAGTCAGGTTGTTGTAGCGAATCAGAGGAATAACAGTGAACCATGTCTTTGCAATATCATGCCGATCTTTATGATACAAATGTGCAAACGTGACTCGAACTGCACTCGGTCTAAAGTGACCAAACAGTATTTAGTGTGACATTCGATTTACAGAGCAAGCGGGTGAGATTTTTTGTCGGTCGCATGCATCACCAGTTGAGTTCTTTAGTAGGTGGAATGTACATATGACCTGTGGTAGGTACTATGATCGATTTATTTCTGTCTAGCATGTGGATAACTCGCTATTACAAAAGATTTGTTGGACTCTCATTTAAGAGTAGAGTAGAATTAACTTTACGCTATGTTAACTTCAGAGTAAGCAAACGGGCTTTAATCCTATGAAAAGCAAAAAGAAACGTTGTAACGGTTTGGTAAAGAACAGTCGGAGAGTTCACTGCTACAATGGGAGCATCGCTCAAACCCAATTGTAGCTTTTGTGTTCAGACGGAAGTTCCGTCCTGCCTGTGTCGAAAGAAACCACTAAACTCGAGTTTTGCTCCTATTTGAAGCAATCAGTACAGGTTTTCATTTCCACGGCCGGCAGATGAATCCCGAACAGAGCTTCATGAGACAGCCGTGGTAATTAGCAATCTATTGACCTCACTTTAGGCAAGGTTGACTTACCATACTTGAAAGCTTAAACATGTGCCTATATTTAGTCGTTCTACCTTGACTCTGTTGATGATTTCACTGTCCTAGTATGTTGTGTAGAAGCTAATAGAATGCGATGGTCAGTTCACTGTTGAAGTTCAGCTTAGCGGTAACTCAAAAATCTTATGATATTAGAGATGTAAACCTTAAACACGTAAACAAACCTGCTTGTTTAAAAAAGGGGTTACTTCAGAATCAATTCAGTTAGTCACCATTATCCACCTCAAGGAAATGAGAATGCCATAACTAACCAAGTGGAAACGGGCAAACTGTGGTTTTCTGTCGCTTCATCAGAACGTATGTGTAAGTAGAAAAATGTAATGTATTCGTTTCCCTACAGACTGAAGGTCAACGAGTTGTGGACCTTTCTTTCCCAGTAAAAACGCATCCCCTAACGTTATTACTTTCTAGAACAACTGCAGATAAGCAAACAGCGGTTCGTCGGTTTCAAGCTATAAGCTAGAACAAACACATTAGAAGACTGAGTGGAGAAAGCAGGCTTAATGCATTTGTTTCATTTCTACACATTACAGCTAAAAAGATCTCTTAGATTTAATAGGTTTATGAATAATGAAAGCCATTTTACTTCTCATTCATTTACTTCTAATAGGATGCCAAAAACAGCAACAAATGGACGCTACGACTTTTCGCTACTGTTTAATTCTGGAAAAATAGACTGTATGATCAGGGAGCTTTAGACAAGCCAACCAATTTGCGGGGAATCTCTGCCAAAAATTATGGTAAATTTCAGCTTACCCACTTGGGACACCACATTTCAGGACCGCAATTATCTAGACATGTTTGAGGTCGGCCATGTCGAAGATGTTCACATTTGGAAACCGATTACATAGTAGGTGTCCACAACAGCAGGATCCCGTTTATATAAAAAAAGATAGAACTGTGAGTTTACATGCCTTGAAAATTCAATCGTATATCTTTTAATAGCTGGTGAGTGGTACCTGCATGTCTTCATTCATACAGAGATGTGTTAATTTGGCAAGGATGATTTAGGCCATGAAGATACGGTCGCCGTTGATCATAGGACCTCTTAAATAAGTAAGACTACCACTAGCCACCCATAGGTATCCTGTACAACATTATGTTCACAAAACCATAGTAGACACGAAAAAGTAGCTTCCAATCTAAAATTGCAAGCTACACGTTAAACTGTTGGGTAAAGAACGAAGTACTGTTTGACGTTATCTCAAAACCTATACAGTATCTTATCTTCGGCATGATGATAATACGTCGGCTTTCTACCGGATAGTCGGTCTAGGTTAACATTCTGTGATCGCCTTAAACAGTTTTCATTCATTCGTGATAAACCTGAACGAAAGTTAGTAGGCTGGTCAACTGTGATATTTGCTATACTTGTTACCGATCCGCTGGAGAACCCTATGTAACTCCCACCTCAGCCGGTGTAGTGTAATTGAGCGCCTGTTGTATTTTCACATACTCTTCCGGTACATCTTTGTGTTTCAACAGATGTTCGAAGAACTTGCAATCCATTAAACGACCAGTGTTGTTTCGTGGTAGGTTGACGCCATTGAATGAATTGGTAAGGATTAAAAACCTTAAAAATACGTTTCTATCCCAGACGAAAACCTCTAAATGCTTTCCTAGTTTCTACCTCACGAAAATTTTTAATGTAATCCCGAACCACTGTGTTGTATTCCTATACGTTTGCCTTACAGGCTATAACAACTGCAAAGAGAACACGTGGCTCACGTGAAGAGCAAACTGTATTGTCATTCGAACCAATTTTCTCTATGACTGTCGTTGATTCTCGTTTGTTCAGAGAAAGAATTCGATTCCCCATCTCCGAAAACACAACAGCTGTTACAGCCTGTACGGCTCACTGTGGATTGCAGCCGAACAGGAATACAGCGCCTTATTATGATTGAGGCCACTCTAGTCCGTCTGTGATTTTTATGTATTCTTTCTGTCGCATGGGTACTAGTACCAACTGACTCCTGATTACGAAAAACTTCCCAATCATCTACACTGGCTGGAACGATTGTGTCAAGATATTTACTAATTCCACGCCGTCTTCTTCAGAGGCATCAGGTTATCCACTCCAATGTCTTTACTGCAGTCGAAAGCGGAGAAAAACTTGTGAATGGCAGTTTGCGTAACCGGTTCGACATTGACTAACCAAGACAGGCTACTGTTGCCATGAAAGTTAAACGACGAAAGCAGGAAGTCAACAAAACCATCTGTTCGTGTGCCTCACTCAGCAGACCAAACTGTTCGACTAAATTCAGATGAATGTGCCATCTCCCTCGTCTGGAACTTTATCGAGGGCTGGACACAAACTAACCCTATGGAGATAATGAGAGAGTTCAATAGTATCACGTAAAGAAACACATTACAGTAAACTTCTCACTTGACATAGTTTTACTACAGACGATCAGACTACAACTGAACTTCTTACGTATATCTCCTTTTAACTTGTAACATGGGCTAACACTTATTATATTCGACTTAGTATTTAACGGTTCTAGGGACCTTCCTATGATCCATTTTCCGGAGCCGCCAGACATTTCGCCAGATTCCGCAACTTTCTGTTTGAATTCCGTGCGTTAAATGATTAAACCGTATCATCGCAGTGGCGTGGTAAGGGTCATCTGTCTAGACTGGGATGTAAAGCCAAACACTACTGGACGGTCTTCGTATGCACACAACTACAATGGCTTCAGATAATTCTTCAGTTTGTCAACACCACTGTAGTCAGTGTCACACTCACATACACATAAACACTAACAAGCCTACATCCAACCTTATTTCGGGCGTTAGCCTATGACGCATGATAGAACGCAGTGTCTCCGCCCGGGCTGACAAGACAACGAGACCGTTCACACGTGTGAACGCAACTCACGTCGGACCTTTGCGTGTCGGTGGACAGACACAGTTAGTGCGCACCTTGACCTGTACAGTGTTTCCTTTTCCTGGCAACTCCGAACCATTGATGTAAATGCCCTAGCTTCCTCTGATCGATATTTGCATAAAACTTTGCTCGCACATCCTTTTGATGTGATTTAGATGCCCAACGACCTTACCGATACTACTTTTGAAACACTGTAGTTAGGGCTTCTGCATTTAAAAAAACAACGGATAACTGATACGACGTTAACGTTGATTCACAATCTTTAACAGGAGCACGTCCTGTTGCCCGACAGCCAGCTGTCGAGATCACTGAGATTCTTGTCTTACGAAATTAGAAAATAGCTATCAGTATGTCAGCTTATGGTTGGATTCTATGCCCGTGGTCCAATAAAAACCGCAGTGTCGATTGTGTCACTGTCCGCTGTCTTGTGCCAAATCCGATGGCCAAGAAGCCTTATTACAGCCAGCCACGGTTACTAGTTCACTTCACACCTAGTCAGTTAATGCACACACGTACCCTACTGCCAACAATCAGTTTCAAGTAGACCGATACTTACGCACATCAAGAGTTAAACCGTGATTCGACAATCCTTAGTAAGACCGCACAAAACCTCTGTTAGGTAATCTTCACCTTCACTCTCCCGACAGATTGCGAACCATTTTCTGTCAAACACTGTGGTCAACAGTTGGCGATACTTGTTGCCGATTAACTTATCGCAGTGACCGAAGCCAAAGGACGCATGCACATGGCACTCATCATAAGTGAGTTACGCTGCACCTCTTGTGGTCCCACGCACATACCCTGCATCAGTGTAAACCCGAAAGAATAAGACCAGGAGGCGTGTCTAGCCTGTCAATGTTAACTGACCAGCTGGCATGTTAATATCAAAATAAAGCCCTTATCTCACGGTAAATATTGACATCTTGAAGCTGTAAGCTATAGACCATCCCTCAATTTATAATAGCAGGGCGGTTTAGTAAGTTACCAAAGTGATTGCGCCAGAACTTCGTGATGTTATCTGGTTGGGAGTATGAACAATCAGTCCCCGAAACTCAGTGCTTTAACAGATTATACGGATGAACCAAAAATCTCTTCCAGCGAATTGTAGAACTCCTTGCGTTGTCGGTAGTCAATGTAGACCTGCATCAGCCCACTTTGATTTTTCCACCAGTCGGCCTTGACTACGCGAAGTCGTTCGGTGAGTTGTCGGAGAACATTCCAGAAGGTAACTTTTAACTTAATTATTCGGGTCCCCTATGGGAATAGCAAAGGTTGCATTTTTTTGTCGTATAAAGCTGGAGCTAACTGCAATGTTGTCGTCGAACCCGCCCGATCGTTGGCGACAGTAAGTACCTAACAACTCGACAACTGTTTCAATGATCTCTTTCTTGAGGTATTGTCGAAATCCTCTGGATTAGTCTATAGGGTAACGTCTTTCAGAGGAACGGAAACCACATGTTTTAAACTGATTCTTGTATTTGAGTTGTGCAACCATTTAACATTGGTCATTAAGCGGATGACCTGAAGTAAACAGACTTGCAATCACGAATAAACACTTTGGTCCTGACCAACCCATGAGCTGTGTTACAATCAGCCCCATGCATCACTCACGTGATACGCACTTTGCGGATGTCAAACTGTCGTACGATCACTTAATCAAGCAAATAATGACGACCACCTCGCGGGTGAGTTCACATCGTGATATCATTCGCATTAATTTGAAAATAAGTGTTTGCGACAAATAACTCGTGAGTAACAAATGTGTGGATCAGTCTGTCACCATTTTGATTGATTACACCAATGCCGTGGGGTTCGAATGCTCCCGGAAAGTCTGTAGGACCAGGCGTAATTCGCACTTTGAAGTCACTCAGAACGAACGATCGATCACTCCCCGATGTCGAGCGGATTGTGTCGGACAGGTTATTATGGAACTGGTTCTTTGTATCATCGGTGTGATACATAGTTGAACTGTAAACACTGAGAAATGTAACAGACTTAACTTGACCAAATCGCAAACCCATAGATAAAATTCGAGGGATAATTTCATGCGGTCCGCCTATCGTCAAATAATTGATTCGATCAGCTACCACGAATCAGGCACCATGCTTCCGAACACCACCTGCCGGATAATCTGTCAAGTAGAACGCGTACTCACCATATGGTTTTCGGAGCTCATCTTAGTCTGTAAGCCTCATCTCACACGAGGCTGCAACCTTGATGTGTTAGCGACTCAGTTCCGTGGCGATCATTACGATGTAGCGTTCCGGCCGTCTGGTGTTGAATCGATCCACTGTAGGTTCCGTCAGACGAAGTCTTGCGTCCATGCATATGTATCAGATGTGAGAACCCAGTTTGGGTCAGTGACTCAACAGTCTGACCTTTGAGACAAAGGGAAATAGGGCTTCCTTGTAAGACTCCGCCTGGGGCCTCTGACTCAAAAGACTGACATACGAGGTGACGGAATGAGGGTTTTTCTGGGGGAGGGGGGCACAGCCCGTAGCCAGCGATTCAGAAGTTTGGATCATTTGGGTGTGGAGGGGTTCCCCCAACAGAGGAGGACGCAGTGGCCGAGACATTGACAACTCATTCTGGGTAGTTGGTGTACTGTAAGTTGTATCCATTCTCTAAAAACTTGTGCCTGCTATTCAATCCTACATATTAATACGACGGAGGTCGCCGTCAACCGTTGAGCTGTTGGAGTGCTGTTTGCTTGACAGTACTGGTGTATACGCGTCAAGGTTGCCTGTGTGCCCCACACTCATGCCAAGACTCAAAATGTGTTCTGACTGGTCGCGTTTCCATCAACCAACGACTCAGTCGTTTACGCACTTAAGAATGACGCTAACGCTTGTAGATCTCAGAATATAGTATGCATTTCCTCTGAGTCGCGTGTCCTCTCTACCGTTGTTATTGTCTCCAAGGCTGTACCCGAGTAGGAACAAAACAAGTACCTTTGTTAACACCCTCCTTCCGTACGCTGAAGACAGGAGAACTGCGACTAGAAATATAGTTCTACTGTACGCTCACAGGTTTATGCCTCACTGCCTAGGCACCCATACGCAGTTAGCAGTGCGATGCAGAATCCTACGAGCATAGCTGTTTTTGTATGACTACTACTCGTCGTTCTATCTGACATGGTTAGGGCTGGAAGGACCTAAATTCTAGTCAACATAATCCTACGGGTCCAAACAGCGCACAAGCCAAAGAAGCGGAACAGGTCATGACTGAGATCAGCAATACCGTGTACACACATACACGCACGCGCGCATTCCCGAGTGATCCCCTGCACATTTGCCGACAGGATGAGACGGCGCACACACGTAGGTGACTAACCCCTTAGAGGTGGGAAACCAGACAACTTCCAGTGCAATGCCTCGGAGGAAGAACGTTTGAAGAACAGGCCAGGACAATGGATGCAAGGACGTGGGCTACATCAATACTCAGCATACCCACCCTTCACCAACAACATCTTACTCCTTCACAATTCCGAAAAACAAGTACATCTGGTTTAATGTTATCAGTACTTTTGCCATCTCAGGTATTATGATGTGAGGTTCCCATACTTGGCTATTTTCAGTCATTTGCACATTTATACGGTAGTACCATTAAGTTATGTCAATGCTTGTTAGATCTTAGGTATTTAAATACAGCGCTCACTATCTCTACCTTGCATCAAACACTCCACATGGCCTGTCTATGATCAGGTCTGATTCAGAGGAAGAAAATGCCTAATAGAACACTGTTACCTGTGATTCCTATAAACAATGTTCTGCGCACATCTGCAACGACCATCCTAAAGACGACAGGCCGACCTAAACCTTCTACATAAGCAAGACTCAGTACCACTCCAAAGGTGAATATGGACGTCCATATACCCACCAAAAACTAACTATACCGGAAGTGGGATGATCTGAGAAAATAAGCTAGATCAGAGTAAATGCACCCCAGTCAAAGTCGCCATCACGGTTGGTTGGTGAATTTAGGAGAGGTCCTAAATATACATATGACAGCAAACGTCTACAATAGACTGACTACTGTGTGAAGAGTAGATTGCTGAAAATAAAAACGTTAAGGACGAAGGAGAAGAAAGTAGTTGCAACTGAAGCAGAAAAAAATAACTTCACGGTGAATTGCAAGTTTTATGTTAGTCAGTAATACCAATAGAGATGACAGACTGACAACCACTTGGTAAAACAATATGCAATTGTGTCTACGAGCTGATCAGAAAATTGGAGTGTTCACCATAGATTTCACATACCATTATAGCAATGTTACCAGGGAAGAATCATGCTAGGCAGCAACTAGAACAACGTGTATGGGAAGTAGTAAATGACGACAATTTTGACCGTGTCGACCATTGAAAACATTAAATCAAGTACTGACATAGGCACTATTAGGTTTTGAAATGTGAGGAGAGCTCTTCAAACGTGTTGGTCTAAAGAGCATACAGGCGTATAAGGTTTGAAGGGTAATTAGCAAACATTTGTGATAGTGAGTTTAACTTGATAGTTTGGGCGGTTGAACAGCTGATCGGGTCCCGATGAGAGCAGGTACGGAGCCCGAAGTCTAATTGCTAAATTGGAAGGATGAGTAGCGAATGGATTATCAGAGTTATCTTTTCCAGTTTCTATCATTCTGAGAGCGGCAGGTACGGATGATCCGAGTTGTTCTGTGGGACACTCATTGCCCTATTTGGTAAGCATTCTTGCAAGAATTTATGGTCTTAAACAAACCACGATAAAGTCAGAACACCCAGATCGGAAGCTCTGATCGATCAATATGTTCACTCAAGTTCTTTGAATATAAATCCCGTGCGGAAAGGTATCATTTAGCAGTTTGCTAGATCCGGCATCCATTTTTCCGGAGAAAGGATGGTAGCTTTGTTTGAAGCACTGGTTTACAGTTCAAGGAAACGTATCTCTTCAGATCTATACGCAATGGTCCTTTCCGCATGAGTGATTCTTTTAGTTTGTGATCGTCACATCGTCCAGTTTTTCTTACTGGGTTATTGAGGTGAGTAAACCGTCACATTGCGTGCAGATCCCGTCTTTTTTCAGAACTAGTGGCGACACGCCATAGAGAGAATTGCGTCAACACAACGATAAACACGGTACCACAGCATAGATCAACATTCACCTAAGTTCCTATAAGCTCATATTGCGTACGACCGCCTAACCGCAAAAGCTGCTCAGGCGAAAACCCAGATTCGCCTACCAAACATGCTACATTGAGGACAGTCAGTCGCATACATACACTGAATGATTGCAGTTGATGAAGTCATAAGAATCTGTGAATAGAGCAACAGAACAGCTTTTTATTACTGGACTAACACGAAGTGCAAAAGTGATCTGATCAAATGATGAGGAGTTAATGTTGGAAAAGTGTGTACGACGGATACGTTGGATGAAGAGTTACACTTCGGGCTGAAACTCGTCGAAATATGAATGTCAGTTAATTTACCTAAGCCATTTTAGGAGTTGATAATCGTCAATTTTGTTGCGATCGTTATCCATAGGGGACAAATTGTCCGTGACCTTGTCGTTTTTCTTACTAAGATAATTAACGCAAAGAAACAGAACGTTTCATGCACTTTCCACTCATGAAAACAGTTTCGGTGCTGAATTCTTTTGTGGTTAGCCACTATTTCAGTTATCTTTACGTTATAGACTACTTGCGGAGTAAATAATTGCTCATTTCGTTTAGGGTGGATCAGTAAAGATGAGAGAAAATCGGTCATCAGTGAAACTACGGTTCATTCGCGTTTGCTATCAACCATCAGGTCAAGTGTGATCATTCTATCAGAGTTCACCATTGATTTTCACCTTAATCATTTTGTGTCTTCTTCTACATAACCTGACATTGTACAAGCAAAACAAAGGAGTTTAACCTCTTTATCGGCGTTAGCCGTTTATCGACTATCTTGATCAGTACGGAAAGGATTAAATTCTTATCAACGTTGCTATATTTACCCGATACTGATTTGCATTTACACTGTACCATCGAAGTCAGTGTAAACAAGTGTCCAACATAGAGGTCGATGTATTCATCTCCAAACAAAATATGGTTAGGAATATTTTAAATGAAATCATATTTTGTGTGTTCCTTTTCTGTTCAGGAAATCACCGGGAATTTTTGAGAATCAGTCACTATTGATTGCGGCTGTCCGCCACTCTGCGTACAAATGCAGCTAACACTAGCGTTGACGTCACACTAGTAGAGCTAACACAGGCACCTGATATTTGATGCATGGACAGATTTTATTTTGATCCCATTTTAACTGACTTCAAAGCTGTACTGATTTGTCAATTCTATGAGTGATGACATTGTTGGAGATGTCTGCGCCATTTGACGACTTCCGTGTATTGATTGTCTTATTCACGTACAAGGCTCAATCTGAATAAGTTTCTAATCATCAATAATTGCCTGTTTACTAATAGGTAGACAGTCATTATTACAACCTGTGAGCACTACCGATTGTAGTTACAGGAGTTTAATGTCGGCTGGGAATGCTTCTGAGAGACAGGGTCAGAACTACGCTGCCAGGTGCTAATATGGTTCTGGGAACTAAGAAAATGGGGAGATCTCCCAATTTGTTAGCATTCGACCGGAAATCTAAAAGTCACCTACATTGATTACAGTCTGACTGGAGTACGTCCGATAAGTAACCATGTGATCATATAGAGTCTTCAACCCCTACGGACTGATTATCTTACTCATCTGAGTTTCAATTTTCATATTGGTTGTGTTGCAAATGATCTGATAATCATACACAGAACGCAGTCTTACTACTTTACTGTTTTCCTACAGTTTCCAATAGGTGCTTATTTCACTAAATCAAAGGTGAACCTACCTAGCAGTTAACTGGGACAGGTGCGGTTTAAAATGAAACATCACTAACGGTTACCGGCAACTCCCACAGTCCCATGGAGATCTTAATTAGCCATCTTCCAAAGCAGGTATTATACCCGCGTTTCACTCCAGTAGGAGCTTGACAGTAGTGCACATGCTTGCCACAGTCGAGATTAAAACTCCGACAACAACTTCATGAGGCAACCTTTTTGGCAACTGAGCCATTGGCCTCACATTCGACACGACCGAATTATCGTACCTGAAAGCTCAGCCACATTCGCTCGTGAATAATGCTCAAACCGCCTGTCCTGTTGTTGCCAATCGATGACCCACTGACTAAGACTTCTGTCCAGGTTAATATCACCTAATTCATTAACCTCTTTTGCGATATTTTGATTATTGATGAGATGTAGTATAAACACACGTTCATCTCTTGCTGCGACACTTGAAACTCTTGTTAAACGATACCAAATTAGAAATTTGATCACCGACTTTTTCATCTGGTGCAAAAATTGTGTTAGGCCAGACTACCAAGTTGAGACACTGTTTGTCTCGAATACGCTAATATGTACAGTCCCCTTCCTAGGTGAATACAACTAACGACGCTTGGTGTGACTAATACTCGAAGTTAAAAAAATTAACTGGAAAAATAAAATGATTGGAGCTGCCAGAAGAATCTTTCATTTCTGTACAATCTCGATTTTCGAAGAACATGCAAATAAGCGCCGTCTCTAAATATTACAGATTACGTTTAAAAGTAAGTTTGGTTTGAACGACAAAGTTCGTGTGCACACCTACATTACACCTACATTCCTTTCCGATAAACTAAGGACCAGCAGCTGCTTGTGGCTGACCTGAAAACTAGCGAGTAACCACCAAGTTCGATTAAGGAGTTGAGGATGATTTGTAAACAGTTGGTTAAAATGACAACCAGTAATTTGGTGGACTTATGGGTTAAGCGTCTTCCTGATAGTTTAGACATGTATCAACCAGACCACGTGGATACAATTCCCTCTGGAGTCACCGTAAGTGTTGGCTAATTTGACGTCCACTCAAATGCTGTCGTCGACTTCATCCTACGAGAGACGGAACTGCAACAAGTTGGATAAGTAATCCACAAAATTTACTGTAACCCAAATTGCATTTATTGGTTGTTCTGATGTATAAACATTTGAGTTTCCGGTGGAAAACTTACTCAGAGGTTATGAATTCGATAGTATGTATTGTCTCTGAGATTCAACAAGGATGAAACTGCCGTACCCAACTCTGTTATCTGTCACTATGATCAACTTACAGCAACTTGCAACTACTTGCTAACAGTTGCGCTTACACATAAAACAGTGTATATTCACAGTGGATCATACACACATCAACTCGTACTAGTGCAGTGAAGATGAGCGATCGTATGATACTACTCAATCCGCGGCTATTCAATAGTAGGACCAGAGCACATATTTTGACATCGTACAAGCCGCAGGAAAGATGCAGGAAGGAATATCAGAGTGCAGCATCGCCCATAATGGTCCCTGCTACTTGAAGGAACTGGGCATTAACGTCTATGGCAGCCGAGACGGTCTGAGGCCGAATACCGCGTGCAAATGAGTGGTTCTGTGTCTGGTTTTGTTTAAATGTCTAACCCATGTATTGCTTTGTCGAATAAACAACCCTTGTGCCATCCGCTTTCTTGGATCACAACACTAGTATACACAGCTCGTCAATAAGCTTCAATATATTGAACGAGCCTGTAGGAATAATAAAGTGACTGGCCACTTACGGATTTTTGGCCAGTATTAAGCTGGATTCACGCTGGCCTTCATCTGGTCGGCTTTCAGGCAGGTCGATCGGCTATTCAGTCACTTTGGAACATGTTCACTGCTTCTGGCATCAAGACTTCTGACAGTGCATAAAATAACCATATTTGTAGACATACTTAACGTTACACGTGCACCGTAACGTTTGTTGCTCAGGTACCAGTGTTTAAGAGAGAACTAGGCAGAGGAGATAGAGATAGACTTTCCGGATCAAAACAGTGCAGATTCTTTCATGCACCATTTATATGTGATGATCTGCTCAGCATGTCGTTGTTAGCATGTCGTTTGTTAGTGGGCATTCAAGCTATCACGGTTAAGGGTTCCACTACAAATTGGTGCCGCGACCAGTTTTTGGATCAATTCTCCGTCTCACATTTGCGCCGCAAACTCACTTTGGATCTATTCACTTAACATTTCTCCAGCGCTCACTGTTTGTCATTATTCGTTATCAGCCCATCACTAAACATGGATGAGAGTCTTATTGATGGCCCCAACGTTGAGGACCTATTCGCGTCACTTCTGTCAGTCAAACTTCCCATTTTCTGGCAATCGGACCTAGCCCTATGGTTTCTCCAAATGGAATCTATTTTTCGCAAACATCGTATAACCAAACAGGCCACTATGTTCGATTATGTTGTTGCTGAACTCCAACCAGAAACTATGCACGAAGTTCGGGACATTATTGTCAATCCCGATGCAGTTACCCCATATGCTGTGCTGAAACGGGAGCTCTTAAATCGAGTATCTATGTCTGAACACAAACGACTGCAACAAT
>LUCH01000520.1:191886-206330 GCA_013368495.1 Paragonimus heterotremus
CTAAGAGACAACTACCGATACCACTAGTAAATAAAAAAAGCCGAAGACTGAGGCGTATCTTACAACTACGGCTAACCGTAGGCAAAAATCAAGTCTTCTTTGCTCAACCTTTCGTCTGTGTACGAAACCGTGGTTTATGTTTTCTGCTCTTGCCTAACGGTCACACCTCTACAAACGGAAGCAAGTATTTGGTCCGGTATGTTCCGGTCTACGGAGAATCATTCGTGAGATATTATGACCAGCTGGTTCTTATTGATCAAGGCAGTCAGCTATGGTTATTGTTTTCATTCGAGTAACTTTGGAAAACGGCAGATGTCAGCTTATTTTTTTGAAAGTTACACACTTGAAAACGACTGATTGTTTTAATTCAACTCACATGTGTCAGTTTTTAGCTGAATATGGTATTTCCTCCATCGAAAAGTTTGATGAACCTCCTGTCCACATGAGTGAACAGCTGTCACCCACAATAACTTGCACAAACGGATCTAATTTGCTTCAAGCAAAGATGGTACGCACTTTAAAAAAATGTATTCCGGGCCTAAGTATGTGAAAGTTCTGGGCCAACCACCCTCACTAGATGTTTGCTACCTATTAACTCTAGTATTACGAAAACTCTACTTCATGGAAGTTGGTGAAATCATGTTGGACAGCATGTCAAGATGATGACAGGGAAAACAAAACACACGCCATTCGGTTAGTTAGTTACCTATGGTAATATTTTTTGATGTTGTTGGCATACGCGCCTGTCAGTTTTTCCCCTCCTTTAGGAAGTCGCTGCTTCCTGCTGATTTAACAACGACGCTGTTAAGGCGGATGTGATTAGATTTCAATGGTTCCGGGTATGAATATCATCACTGTCGGCTCGCTGTCTGTATAACTCAAAAGCAACTGGGAGGGAACTGCAGAGTTTTAGCGAGATGTCGATGTGTTTCAGACGGTTCACAGGCAAAGTGCTTATTTCATGCAATTCTTGTCTGATATTTCAAAAATTAGTCGTAGCAGTTGCTAACAATGGTTCACACAAGTCAGGAAACAATAAGAATGGACAACTTTTAAGAATAAGGGTAGTTTAATGCTGTTAACAGGATTGTCCTCAAGTTTGGTTATCATAGAAATACTGTTGTTAGACCCTACATGGAAACCATATATTACCAACGATGGAGATGGCACAACACAACATGAGTCCTTTTGAGGTCCGACATTTGATGACAAAGTCTCGCCCTCGTTCCTACATGTAGTATACGGCCCAGAATATTGAGCGGTTGTTGGAACATACATACAATTGCAGCTTGCATAAAATTGCGAAGCTCTTCTGTGGAGGAGACAGAACAGTAAAAGTGTAATCCACTTACGACCTCCAAACAGTTTAATAACTGCGATATTGACCTCACGTTAGGCATCAACGAGTTATCATATGTGAACATTCAACCGCTTTCGCTTGTGAGCAATTATCATTTCGCCCGATCGCCTCGAGAGGAGACACAGTTACTGTCTGTTAACTCCAGTCTATGGATCCTCGGATAGGACTTCTCTCCAGGTTGATATCACAGAAATCGTTGACCCGTCGAGCGGTATTTTGATTACTGATGAGTAGTAGGGGATTTGGGTTTTCATACAGATTGAACATCACCAACAACTGATTGCAGATGCCCCATTCCCAAACGCTTTCCAGTCGAGCACTAATGGGAACGAAACTCGAGTTTAGTGATAGTTTTCGAAAGGGGCCGACTGCAAAGTCTTTGGAAATCTAGGCAGCTGTGAATCTGTATGAACACCAAAATCCCCTACTACTAATCGGTTTAATTACTAATTCGGGTCAGGCAGAAGGTGGATGATTGCGAGGACAACTGATTCATTTTTCTCAGCGTCGATCTGTATTTTACTAAGATATGAATGGCTTTGTAACTTGCTGCGCAACCGCACACAGTTGATTAAATAATCGTGCATGCATCGGATATAGCCGTTTCATTGTTTCATCTATAAAGAGGTTAACGGAGAACCAGAGGAAGAAGTGTATGATCTACTCACGTTCAATAGTTACTAGAAGAAATGTTGAAGCGAGTTGATAACCATTATGTCCTCTTTGAATAACGAACACGGATGTATTTTTAGAAAACAGCTGATAACATTTGTGCTATGTGGATAGGTTTCAGATATGTAGGAAAGAATTTGATTGCGTCAGTATTCTCATACAAAAAGCAAAGGACGGTCTGTAGCTTGTAAGTCAAAGAATCGGCCTATACCCAGTAAGCGAGTGTTTTTTTATATATTGTTTACGAATGCCACAGCCAGCTGAGATTTTGGTGAAACCAGCTTATGCTCTATGTTTCAGTAAGAACTGTTGGTATGTCATTACGCCTAGTCTGATTGAGTAATGACAGATCTATCGATGGACACCCAGAAATTTTCGTTGTAGCATTAACGCATTTAACTTTCAGTATGAGGTGAGCATATCAGCTTTACAGACATTAGTGTTATCAGACACTCTTGCAATTATCAAACCAACCAGGATATCAGGTGGCTGACTGAAATCCTGCATATTGTATGCAAGCACTTTTGATACTTACAATGTTCTACCTATTCCATCAGGTAAAAATCAAGCAAAATAATTATTTGGCAAATGAGTTGTCAGTTTCCCTTGTTTTGGAAGATTTACATCGGTCCTGCGATGTGACAGTTAATCCAGACCGTTAAAATACGATATAATTCACCTCGTGAACAGTTCACACAGGAATCTTTCATTTCAGCGCTAATTCGTTTCATAGAAAGTGCATCAGGGGAAACCGACTTCAAAGTAGTATCTACCATGGCAAATTCCTTCCTGAATCAGTTGTTCTGGGACACGTTCACCCGGAGATGTCAGTGGCTGCGGAGGACTATGGTATCATCAGAGTGCTCTGTAACACATGCGAAATGCGATTGTTCTCGACAATGCCCCTCTTGCGGTTGTTCTTGCGATTGTTCTCGACAATGCCCCTCTTGCGGGTACTGCATATAGAAGCATTCGATGATTTGTTCTCCGAGTTCTGCATATATTCGGTGCGCCTAATTTACCTTATTCTAGTTCGAATCAACGTTGAAAAAGACGTGGCGTAAACCAAACTTAAACCATTATATCATTCCCATACTGAGCATATCGGTTGTTTACGAGATCAGCGACTACAATGATAAGCGTCATAAGTATTCAGTGAAACCAACAGAGGTCACAACAACTGGTAGATGCAATCTTTTTGTATTGAATCATCAGTGCCAAATTTACAATAAAGTCATCCCAATCCAAGCTTTTAGCAGTTTGCTGAAGCGGTCGCAATCAGAAACAATTGTTCGTGAGCTTAATCCTGTCCTGGACTTTGTGAACTTTTCTAAGCCATCGACTGACTAACCACCCTACTCGCCTAACGGTTTGATATAAAAAACCGCTTTATGTTATTGTAAACTTGATACCGATGAGTCAATACGAAATGCTTGCATCTGCCAGTTTCCGATTACTGACTGTTTTATTCGAACTTCTGAAGGGAATGAAATGTTTTAAATTTTTCAGGCGACGGATTCCCGTTATAATTTGCAAGTTGTTGCGACATGTGGTCAGCTTGATATGCAAGATTGCTCGTGGACTTACTGACTTATCCTAACGTACTTATTGGTTATCCACTCCTCTAGATGTTTTAAAAAACGCGCCAGTTTTATTGTAAATTTGGGACTGATAAGTCAATACGAAATGCTTGCATTTACCAGTTTTCGTGTTCTAACGGTTTTGTTCAAATTTCTGAAGGGAACGAACTGTTTTAAATGTCACAACAGCCAGTGGATATAATTATACTTTTCGATGTGACCAGAATTCATTGCCAGATGATAGCTTATGCTGGCGCTGAGTTGTTTCAAGACTGACTTACCACAGAAGTGAACTATTAAAGAACAACATATTATGGTCATTACAACATAATCAGTTATTATTCCTATAGCCGATGAATGCAACTGGTATACTTTATTATGCAAATGCTTGATCTCAGCGTACCACTTCGAAGTGAGAAGTATCTCGCATCCAAAACTGCAATTAGTCATAAAGCGAAATATGTCGATCCTGATTATTGTACTGTTAGTATGAAGCAATACTTATAACTGTCTGGCAAATTACTGCGTTACTGATGGCTTGAGTGGAACGCATGAATAACTGGTAATCTTACCGAAACCATCATAAGTTACGCAGCATATGTACAAGTCGACGAGATAAAAATCAAAATAAATGAGAGTCGGGGTAAAATGACAAGTTTTAACAGAGACAAACATAATAAGTTTGTGTCGATTTTTCGAGTTCAATCCAGTGAAAATACAGCCAAATCCTTTCCCTCCTAAGTGTTTATCCTTGTGTAATCTACCTCTTCTGCTCCTGACAGTTGACTGAACCTTGAATCAGACATTTTTGTTTTAACGCATCAATTTGAGGGTTATGGGAATAACCAGTTGCCGGTTAGTGTGTTCCACTCGAATGGTTCATGCATCACCTTTCTGGAGTTCGGCTTATTGCCGTTGTTTTGAACCTGTTAATTGCTCGGAAGAGCTCTGTTGTGTATGAATGTCATATTATATGAAATTAGTTCATCTTTAACCAAACTGTATATCATTTCCTGGAATCGAACTTTCGGTCGAAACTGTTGAGGTTGTATAATTTTTCACTTTGATAATTTGTTCTGTAGTACTGTAGTATTTTGATCCAATCTTGTTTTGATTATTTGGTTTACTGCCACACTTTGCTCAAAGTCTTTGCGAAAGATCGCACTCCAGTTGTTGAGTAACCTGAACAATTTGATACGTTCGATAAATAAACGAGTAAACGAGTAAACTGGGTTTAACATAGCATCCTATAAAATTACAAGGACAAAAAGAGCCGAGATGGTATACTGCTTCCCATAACTATACGGACACTACATGTTTTGACGTATCCTACTGAGTTGTACGGACAAGTTAGTAATAGTTTGTTTGAAAATGGAACCAAATAACCGAAGTTTAAAGCAGGTTGGTTTTTAAGGATTCACATGGGAACGATTTTCAATATTACATCAATATTCCATAATTATGCAACTCATAAGCGTAGAGTACCAAAGTCTATTGTGTATCGTGGAATAAATGGTGATCTCCCCTTTTGCCAACATCTCACGAGCGTTCTCATTGTTTGCTATGTATCAATATATGTAGTTGTAGTCGTGAAGTATCAAATTGGACCTTCTAAGTGATATCTGTCATTTTCGGCTTTGTTAGATATGTAAGCCGTTTTTAGTACTTCCGTTAACATAGCAAAACTAAAAGTTTCTCAGTTGAACACCGGATCTGGACTGCATACAGATCTAGTCAATGTATTGATGTTCTGCTGCTTCAAGGACAATCTGTTCAACTTTAAAAGTGTGTGTTAAACAATTACCCGGCTGCAAAGTTCAATAAACATTAGACCGGAAATTACTTGAAAAGGATGCATACAGCTAACTGCATAACACTGTGCGGCTTGGCTGTCATTCACTAATGCCAGTTCACATTTACCGTTGAAACTGGAGGCTAACAAGACGATCAGTACGTGTTCTCCAAAAGGACGCTTGTTACTTGGTCCTTTTCGAAATAATGCCGACAATATAACCGACCGTGTGATCAACCAAAACTGAATTTTTACAGCTGCCACTTATCATCGTTTATGAAACTGTCCACGAGGCACCTTTCCATTCACAATTCTGAATTGTTCTTTAATAAACGGTCGACTCTATTTCTTTTTCATGCTCTCATTTGGGCATAAAACAAGATCCGATAAATAATGTATCTCGTGCAGCTGTCACCCAGCTGCTTGGATCCTTCTTTACTGAAAACAATACAGAATCTTTTAAAATATGCTTTTCTGAATTTCGCCCCGAGCAAACCTTCTCCCAATGACTTCATTCTTTTCCGATGTACACAGCATCAGATGTTCAAAATGAATGTAATGCTAGTTTGTACTGCGCATTAAACTTAAAATATCCAGATCTTCATTTGTATCTTACCAAAACCCAAAGTACATTCCTTCCTATGCTATGAAACGCGTTACTGTATGTATCAATTTATCCGATAATTCTATCTGTAATCAATCTCTCTCGTTATCCGCAGATGAACGATGTTCGGAGGGATATTCAGCATAGAGTCGGATAGATGTGTCTTCAGGACGTGAGTGGAATGTATCGATTGACAATATCTGATGTACATTCCAATAAGTACCGTCTTTTGGGATTGAAATATCCGTATGCTCAAACAAGATGCTAATTTCGATTTATTTCACCAATTTGACACTTCTTAATACGATGACTCAGACTAGTTACATTTAGTGGTTGTACGTGTGTTCACAAATTAGTTACTTATCCTTTCAACTAGCCGAGAACTTAGGAAAATAACGAGATATGATGTAAACATAAGACCTGCATTGGAGAGAATGAAAAACGTGAGCAGAGATAACAAGAAATATTTTGATGAAAGAAATCGTTTAGTTTGAAGGTCAGCTCATCTTTTACAAATGTCAACCAGAGTATTCAACACAGCTTGCTAAGCAGTCGTGTGGTATTCTTTGGTTGTGTGGACTGAATATGTTGCAGGACAGATAAACCATAAGAAAATGGATAGTTCAAAGTCTAACAATCTGTGCAACCGAACATTCGTTAACTCAGATCTGTCGTGAACTCAGCCTCAGACTAGGGCTCAGCAATCTAGCCTATCTGTTAAAAATATTCTGTCTGCAATGCAGAGGTGGACTGTCAGGTTCACAGACTTGCACATCGAAGCTACCCATCAGGTCACCAAGTTAGTTCGACTCGAGGTCCATAGATAGAACATCAACATCCCATAGCATTTACTTATATGACGAAATCCCCGCACAAATGTGACACATGACCAGTCATTTAAGAATTTGGCCCACTGACGACGATTGAAATGACCTTTCGAAGGGGATCTAATTCACTTTGTTACGTAATGTCGAGAAAACTTTGCTTATCAAACAGGATTTCAACAGTATTTCAACAAATTGATGATTTTTGTGATTTCAACTTGGAGAGAAGTCCCATTCAAAGGGTCATCGATTGGAGTTAACAGACAGTAACTGTGTGTCCTATCGAGACGATCGGACAGCCTGATCATTACTCACAAGCCAAAGTGGTTGAGTGCTCACATGCGATGATAATTCGGTCGTGCCTAATATTAGGTCATTGACACAACCGTAAACACGGTTGCCTCATGAACAGCATGTCCGTGGTTCAAGTCCCGGCAGTGGCAATAATATGCACTACTGAAGAACTCTACTGAGAGCGAAACTCGAGTCTACTGTTTCTGCAATTCGGAAGGGGTCGATTGGAATGTCTATGGGAATGTAGCAACCGCAATCAATTGTGGGTGACGTTCAGTCTATAGGGAATGGTATTTCAACAAAGAAACCATGAAAGTAGGATAATTTTAAGTTGATATATTACAGCGAGGTCAGGGGTCCCCAAAATTAGTGACATCGTTCCGTGTGGTCGATATGAAGATATAAAAATGCTGCTGACAGTGAACTGGTGTTCACCAACGTACGCACGGTAGTGTACTAACACACTACACCGACGGTGTGCTTATGATATTCAGGGACAATACTCCCATGTTGGAAAAAGACGTGTAGGTAGCCGCTAGACTGATGCTTGTCTATCACAGGAGTTGCAGGAAAATACCCGGTCTGGACATTAGAAGAACGTGTAGCGAACAAGCTTGTTTTTGGTGATTCATCATCAGGCTAAATATCACACATTTATATGGGTTAACCATGTGAGAAAATATACGGTTATGAATCGAACGGATTCTTATCAGCTTCAGAAAGTTCACGTCGATTGTACAAATTATTGATGGCTGTTACAGTAGCGTTCATGATTACGTAATCTGTTCGGTCCGAACGTGGACATTTGGCGATGGAAGATTCAGTGTTTTGATGAAGCGTTAATAAATACATAGTGGGGGAGAGAGCAAGAGGATGGCTATTGCTTCTGCGATTGCCAACGGGTGCTCTTTGATCCGTTTTGATTGTAAACCAGGAGCGCGATAGATAGGACGGAATGATTGACTGAGATCGATTGAGTGGTTGGACTCCATTTGATGCGCAGTGATAGAAGACGAGCACGATTTTGCCAAGCTCCGAGTTAGCCACATCGGATGATGCTCCCGAATGCGTTTAGACAATCGCCTTGTCGTGCGGCCTACATAACTCGTTCTACAGGAACAAACGAAATGGTATATACAGTAAGAGGCAGCATGAACAGGCAATGTATCTTTCAAATGGAGGCGCAAAATCGGTGTGGAATTAAACTGAACACGCAGTTTCGCTGCAAAGTAGGTCTTGCTTAGAGTTATGCTAAGTTTGTTGCTTATATTACCTGAGGCATTATCGCCCTTAAAAGGTAACGAAATATAAACAGACTTTTTCTCTACAGTGTGCTGATTGCTCAACTTTGTGCTATTTGACATATGCCCGTGAACAAACTGTTCGGCAAAAACTACTAATTTGTTCTTTATTTTAGGGTTTAAATAGTCAGCTTTTTAAATGTGAGTAAATTTGTCTCACCAAATTCCTGAAATTAGTAGGGCTGGCCACTTGATACTGTAACGTGCGGTCGAAACCAGCAAGCGCGCAGAGGTTGAATTTAAATTATGTAACAGAGAATGCTGCTGTGTTGTTGACGCCGTTTTGGTTTTCGTTTGTGTAAGTCATGTACATGGCATACCGGGCCTTTGCCTCGTGCTTGTTTCTTGTTGTTTCCTTTTTCAGGACTGCTGTTGGAACCCCTACTTCGCAAGAACGTTGTTCCCTAGTGTCTCTACGTCGCTCCACAGTTGATCCGCGAGTGTAACGGACAATCAGAGAAGAAACAGCCGGCCTGCATGTTACAATACTTCTCTACAAACAGAATTTCTATTTCTAGTATTTCATACTTCTCCGTACATCGTTTACCCACTACAGTCAGGGCAGACATCACAACTTAATTATTCAGTGTTCTGTTTAGTTTCGCACGCATATCACTGACAGGTCATCTGATCTGTATCACACTTGAAAGTGCATGAGGATTGAAAAGATAACACGTCTTCCACAAGTAAACCAGCGGAGTTCATCATACACTGTTACTATCATACAACCAATAAATACTGTAAAATTTGTTTTCTTACGGAACTTTTCTTGTGGCTGTATTCCTCGAATTCGTGCTGCGATTAACTGAAGATGATCCACTGCTTACAGTGGGAAAATTTTGACAGTTATGGGCAAGCTTCAGAAAGAAATAGAGTGGACTCTAAGTTCTCAGAAGTTTACTGAACAATGACAGTGCGCAACATGCATAAGAATCTTGTGAACACGTAGTCCTGGTTCAAGATGTTGACTGCTTTTTGAGGGTACTCGTAAAATCAGGCAACCAGCAGATTGTTACTCCTTTTAGTCAGTTTTACAAACTCTCCTTTGTTGGTTAAACCACTGTCGTAATCAACCCTCTCTTCCGTTTTAGCCTTCAAGTTATTGTAACTTGCTTTCATAATGTTCTGGCTAAAACCATAACACTTTCCATCTCGTTCACCGAAAGGACGTGTGTGCTCATAGCATTCACCACAACAACACTCGAGACTCGAGAAATAATCTAGAGACCGACTAAATCGAATGAGAGCTAAATAAAAACAGGTGATTTTTATTTGAGAACATTCGCCTACGGTGAAAATAATTTGAATTTTTCTTATTTCCGTTGTTGAGTCTTATGATGGAAAATGATTATAACACAGTTAAGCTTGATTATACGATGAGCGGGGTGAGGGATAGACCTACTAAGTGATGGTATACGTCAAAAGTCTAGGAGCTTCTACTTTTAGGTCTGACTACCCAAACAGACCCGAAAAACAGAGAGGTTCGGCTGAAATGACTGGAAACGAACTTCTATCATGGAATTACTAGATACTTGTACATCTGGTTCACGTGTCCTGACCAAAATGAATTATTGATCGTTTCTGTCCTCCCCAGATTTCCGTAGAATTCATAAGAAGTCAATTTTTGCAAACAACTGTTTTCGGTCATTCTCATTAGGCTATTACAATTACGTAAGGTAAGTGCGAGTTATATGTGAAAATTATAACGTGTCATATAGGTCATCAAAAAAAATCACATGAGTGGTACGGATCACAGTACAAAAGAAATTTAGTACGTTGTCTGTTGAATAGTGCGCAAAAGGTCTGTACACCAGACACTCTCCAGGAGGAAGTAAGACATATTCGAGAAACTCTTATTGAAAATGGATACCCTGAAAGATTCATAGACAAAAATGTGCATTCCGGTATGAAACATGAACTCGTCCAGACAGCGGAGAAAAAGCCGGTTTCCATTTGTCTCTCTTATAGAGGTGAGGTTAACGGTGAACTAGTTAGTCGTAGACTCAAACGCTATCGAGAGTGCTTACCCTGCAGCGAGACTTATCGTGTCGTTCGACACCTGCCCGGTACTGGTTCCACGCCCTAAAGATAGTTTGCCCAAGTTCTCTTCGTCTTTCTGTATCTATACTCCCACCTGTTGTTATCAAGCTGGTTACGTTGGGAGGACCACAAAGCGGCTAGCATAGAGGATCCGTGAACACCTACCAAAATGGCTTCTCAACGGATGGGCTCTCATTTACTTGATACTGGTCATCAAATTAATCCGGATGAAGCGTTCCGAGTCATCTACAAGGTTCATCAATCCCGTTCCAGAGCTGTCATAGTGCGATTGTTATCAACGGTCGAGGCTATTGCTATCAGACTACACAACCCCTGCCTATGTTCCAATTCGTACAAACCCTCCACCTCCCCTGGCTAATCATTCCACATCCACTTGAAACCCGCGCAAGCGTGAACCACTCGACACTGATGAAAGCATGTCTCATGACAGGCCCGTGTAACACTCCAACACATTCACAAACACTCCCACACTCACCCAGTAGACTGTGATCTGTACCACTCCTGTGATTTTCTTTCCGATTACCTATTTGACACGTTATAATTTTCATATATAACTCGCATTTACCTTATGTAATTGTAATAGCCTGTTGAGAATTACCGAAAACAACTATTCGCAGAAATTGACTTCTAATAAAAATGGATTAGTCGAAGGAATAACTGATTTAATGAGGGTTAATAACGGTGTGTTCTGATAGATGATTCCTAATGAGGATAGAGTTCATGAAATCGCAACAGGTAGTAGATCCATTTGGCGCACTTACATACCGATTTCCTGTGGCGATTGAAAATGATCTCAGAGCAATTGATTAGAATGGGCTTAAACCAATCAAGACAAGCCGTTTTCAGAGATACTACTGATATATCTTCCTAATGTTTAGTATGAAATGAACTATGAACCCAATGCCATATGAGAAGGATTTGCAATATATTGCACGCATATATTCAACAAAGGCTTATGATAAATAACGAAACCTTAGAACACATACAAAGAAAACGATTCAGATTGATATTGAAACATTTCTATTTACATCAGCTATTTTTTGAAAGGATACATCACATTACACAATAGGAGTCTCCTTCATAACTCTCAGCTTCTTTTGACGCTTTATATTTTGTGTACTGCAAGAGATTGTTGTAAGGAGTTTGTTGCAATTCGAGGAAACAACACCTTCATTTTTCTAAAGATAGCTTAATCTTTTGCAGAATATCAAGTGTTCTGCGTCCGTAAAGGTTTGAAATGAGCACGGTTTGTCAATCTCTTGCACAGTTCACAAGTATACCTGACGTTTTCAATGAGTCCCGTTTAATGTGCATTAGCGTAGTCGCTTGATGCTTAATAACAAATCCTTTGGTGGGACTGTTCCCTTAGTTAGTAACTTCATAATGGATGGAAACAAAACTTACGAACTTGTCAGAGCTGTAACCCTTTCCTGTTCATGTTAAGCCGTAAGTTAGTTATGGAGAATTTATTCGGTTTACACATGCACGAGTATTCAGTTAGACTTAAGGATCACCCATAAATGCTTTCAAAAGTGTTCGCAGCTTCTACACCCATCATTTGTTTAACAGTTTACATAGTATATCACGCAGGACATGCGTTGATTGCTAGAGAACAGCGCTTTAAAACGGAATGCTTATTTTTTTTTCACGTGTAAGTATTTTTTCTCCAAAATGAATGAAAGCTAATTAGAACATCATTGTTGTTAGTGCTACTTCCTTGATTTCACTGTTTGTTACACTAATTTTTCATGTTAATGTTTGCCGGAGGTTATTAATCTGAGCGTTCTTTTTAGTTGGGCTATACCGAGCTGATATTTCTGTCATAATACAAAAGATGTTAAAATGTTGGCGTTAATCAGTGATACAGAGTGGTTTCAGTAAAATAATCACCACTGAGACCAGTCAAAAGTAGTCCATATAACCATAGATAGATTGGAGGATAACGCATTGATATAATTAGGCTACAATTGTTGCACAACTGGAACCGTGCCTGTTTGATCGATCACGGCTTTTGTTGTGGGCCATGGTAACAGCATGGCCTAAAAAAAGTGCTTCATTACGCACAAAGATAGATTGTTCAATCGAATACCATATGTGAAGATAAAAGAGATAGGCATATGACGCGAAGAAAATGTGTGAATATGCACGTGTATGTAAACGTTTGCACAAGCACTTAGAGGAGATGCGCTGATCGTTGTATAAGAACGAATAATAAGAATGGTGTTAGCGAGCTGCTGGTCTTGACTTTTTGAGAGGGAAATTTATTGTGACATTGGAACTTTGTTTAATTATTCAGTATCAGGGCCCTACTTGACAAGCAGATTTATCCATGGAAAGGTTATACCTGTAAACTAATTTGGTTTAGATGACAAGGAGGCAGTGCATTTTAGCATCACTGTGTGGCTTAGTAAACTGCCTAACAATGTCCGCTAGTGTTATTACTATTTCCCCGCCTTCAATCGGTCGATCAGTGTTTTCCGAATGGATAAATACATTCGGCCAGTTTGGTTCAATTTTGAAATTTTCACTTAATTTCCGTATGTTAATGAAGAACCTGCCTGGAGCAAAGAGGCTTTTTTTCGGTCAGTCTTCACCAGCTCGAATACATAACGTTTATATAAGACAGTGTTTTCAGGACGAAATACACAAAACCAGTAACACGTTTAAATGAGGTCGACTACGCCACTGGCAAAAATGGAGTCAACGCTTTAATACATTCAAGTTGCAACTACGACGTTACTGGTACCATGGCAGTTTGGTGTATCGTGGACCATACCAATCGCTGGACCTGAACAAAACGTATCTGGATGCACCAGGTTGAATTAATCATACGAATTCCGATCGTCTCATTTACGGATAAAACTGGGCACATCAATTTTGGCTCGCCTGCTGTTCACTCGGTAAACCGGACGGAAAGAAGAGGTGTGGTTGATATAACGACATGATTCGACAAGATGTAACACAATTGTGCTCCCAGTTGCCCTAGTAACAAGTGGAGGTTTCCTTACACGTGAGAACACATTACTAGTTATGTTAGTCAAAAGTTGCAATCTGCTGTTGGCCACACTTGCTACTTTCAACTCACAGGATTAGTGTCCACTCTCTTGACCGTTCTTTCTTGGGAAACTGTACCTCTAGTTTCACCTACCAGTTTGCTTACAGTTGCGGTGACGCATTTATTGGCAGAACGGACCAAAACTCGCATCAGAGGAAGGCAAAGCGCATCCCCATGTGGTTAATCCAGACAAGGTTTCCACTCGAGTCGGCATGTCAACACTCGAAAAGAAATCTAGTGTATTCGATCGTGAAGCACTTAATCCAGACTGATCATGTGGTCGACTGTACCACTTTGTTTATGGTCAAATTACGCAAACAAACATAACCCCATGTTCCGAAGCGTTGTTAGTCAATCGTTATGTCTCGGCTGTCTGTTGTCAGAAGGTGCTGACGCCATTACTCTGGTTGTCGTGACAGTGAATTAATTTACCCCCACCTAGATTACACCCATGTGATGTTCGTTCGTTTCACTGTTATGTATTTGGCTAAGTGTTGGATGGCCGAAAACAATCCTGATTAGCACACCATGTTTCTGATGGGTACTCTGGAGACTGTTAACCATCTAAAACCTAAGTGTAGTTCACGAAGATGACTTAATACATCCGAATAGCTGGCTTGTATCTTCCGACATTCGCATGTAGTGTAACGGGGAACGGAATGACTCATTGGTGAAGCCCTTCATGGGAACATTAAGATTAACGCCCGGTCCATCTTTGGTAGGTGAATCAAAAGTCATTAAGCCTCGTACATTTTCAATTAACTGCTGTAATTATTTGTTGGAATACCACAGAGTTAATCGCATTTAGGCCAGTAATTGGAATAGGTTTCCACCCGACTGACAGTCCATAATTTCAGAACAACTTGTGAACGATAAGTGGGTTGGTTTATTGGTAACGTTT